>WNNJ02000098.1:0-165962 GCA_012934845.2 Pomphorhynchus laevis | reverse complement strand
TAATATTATAATCTAAATTTTAATCTCTCTGATTATTTTTTTCTAAATAAACATCGTCTAAGGTAGTTTAGATAATAATCAGATTTGTGAATAGTTTGAAAACTGTATTGATGACAGTGAATATAATATGACTTAAATTCTTACTTTGGTAAGCTGATTAATAGCAAAAACTTAAAGATTAATTTAAGTCAGTAAGAAAAAATTATAAAATATAAAATAAATGCTCGAAATGATGTTATTATATTAATTATATTAATAAAGGTAATTATTATATATTATATTATTATATGTTACTCATGTTCTAACTGTCGCACACTGTCGACAGTTGTAGTGAATTAAAAAAAATATTTAATAAATGTGAAATTCATTTATTTTAATTAATTTAATTTAAATTTAAACATGTGATTTTTCACATTCAACGGGTAAATGTGAATTTAAAGAAATATTGATGTTGATGGTTAGATCGTGTTGTGACTGATTCGTGACGATATTCGTACACTAGTTTGCATACACATGTTTAGAGCATTAAAGCATAGAGCAGTATCTTACATTTCACAGATTAAAATGACCTGCTCTAGAAATCTCTTTCGAAAAGTGTCAGACTGGTAAGGAGTCTATAAATGCGCAGGAAAGTATTGTGCAATCTTTCAACGACTAGCTGGATTCATTATAGAACATCCAAGTATTACAGCATGTTGAAAGATCCACTGAGTACTATCGTCAGCGCAGGATGATGTTTGCTGGTAGATCGTGTTGTAACTGGTTCGTAATGATATTCGTACACTGTTTGCATATACATGTTTCGGATTGAAGCATATAATAGTATAACATCCTTACATTTCACAATGTAATATATATAGTGATTATATTGTGATATAATCTAATCTATGATTGCCTTTCGGATTTATTAATTATTAATTAATTTATACATTTTTTTTATTTATTAATTTTTTTATTATTTATTGTAAATGTTTTGCATTGTTATAACATTATATTATTAATTTTAAGTAACTAATATATGCTTGTCAATTCAACAACTATCGATTTTAGGATCAAGTAGTATTGTAAAGTTTTAATTAGTTTAACTAATGTTTCAAAATTAGTTGTTCGCTTAAATTTAAATAGCCATATGATATATCTATCAAATTACTTTAGTCTATAAATTTTCAAAAATAACCCTTTTTTATTAAAACACTATTGTATTTATATAAGCAGTTAGATATCAGATTAGATATGTTTACGAATTTTATACTAATTTCAAATAAAGATGTCTTATGAAAATTTAAAGTAAAACACCTAAGGTTTAAAGTTGGATTTCGTATTTTTCCTGTTCAATGAAGGTTTAATCTTCAGAACTGTTTTTATAATTTCAATGATGCAAGATATTTGTTTTCGTTGTGTATTAAATCGTTATTAAATCGTTATTGAATCGTTATAAATGACATACACGCAATACTCATATAATCTGATAATTTAACTGAGTCTACGTATTTTATCAAAAATGAAGACAAATACATATATAAATAATCGTTATTGTTATAAATGACAATTATATTGTGATATAATCTAATTTATGATTGCCTTTCGGATATATTAATTATTTTATCTAATTTATTGTAAATGTTTTGCATTGTTATAATATTATTGATATTATAATATAACATTATATTATTAATTTTAAGTAACTAATATATGCTTGTCAATTCAACAACTTTCAATTTTAGGATCAAATAGTATTGTAATGTTTTAACAAAACAACATAGATAATGTTCTTGGCGACGTGCTGAATAAAAATATAAACCTAAAAATCAAATGTTACCTTTTCGATAAGTTTAAACGCTTTGAAACAGGACGAATGTAGCTTTTCATTGTCGGTTTTCAGAATATGAATTTCTGGCTGTATTACAACCACTGCCTCAATTACACTAGCAAAATTTTCAAAGTCATTGCAATTAAAATTGCTTGAATCAAGACATATGATAGCTTCAAAGAGATCAACAAATTGAATTAATGACGACTGTTTCACTGTCCAATGTTTAATGTTATTGCCAATGAATAACCACAACTTCCATACAGCGAGCCATTCGTTTTGGTTATTTGAAAGGTAATGCGTACGCACAGTTGACGGATTGCTAGTTATTATATCAAGTACGTTTAGACAACAGGCTTGTGTTTGTTTGCATCGACTGCTAGCAGCAGCTTTTATGTGTTCTTCTACCAAGCACATCCATGATTCTCTAATTAGACTATCTAAATGTACAAAACTACAATAAAAAATTACATAAAAAATTAATAAAAAATAGTTAAGATTAAAAATAGTTAATAAGATTTAAACTATTTTAAATAAATAATTGTAATTCATTGATTACTTTAAATAAAGTTACGTTTGAATTTTTAAGATGAAATCTAAAGAGAGTTTAAGTAATAAATCAAAAATATTAAACTTAATTCAATTATTTATTAAAGTAATTTAATAAAAATAAAAATATTATTAAGAAAATAGTTAAAAATTAGGTTTTTTTAGTTAAAAAAAGAAATATCAATACTAAACAACTGGGTAAAAGATTAAGTATACCCTAAACATTAATAATGTCCACAAACCACTATTTTATTTTTATTTAATTTTTTTATTTTTATTTTATTTTTATTTTTTCCAAGTTCATAAAAATATAAATTTTAATGTAAAATTTTTTGTAAACACTAAAATGTTTGAATTCAAAATTAAAAATGAGGCAAAAATGAAAAAAATGAAAGTTTATATGAAATGAAAAAAAAACTTAATTTTCATAAAATATCAATATCATTCATCTTGTTTGAATAGAAATCAAATAAGCAATTTTATATTAAATTTAAAATCAATTTTTTATATGTTGAATTATATACATTGAATATATATCACTATTTTTCTCAAATGCAACGGTGAGAGAATAAGTGGCATTAATAAATTTCTGCTCTCAGCAATTTTCTTAACTTTTATTAGAGGTCAAATTACACTATCGACTTTATTCACTATAAACACAGATCACTATGCCCGAATCATACAAATCACTATGAATTAGTGATTTGAGTTTAGAAACAATTATCACAAGTATCTGTTCAATATTAAATAAAAAGGGTATAAAGGTTGAATCAAATAATAAAACTATACCTATATTATATTGAAATCCAAAATTACATAAAAGTCCAATAAAACCTAGGTTCATATGTAGTGCGTTTAAATGTACATTAAAACCACTTTCTGTCTATATGAATAAAATACTTAAAGTAATTAAAGCACACTTCAAAACATATTGTAAGGTAATCAAAATTAATACTGGTATAAAATACTATTTCAGTATTAATTATACAAAAGAATTTTTAGAACAGACAAAAGGAATAAATTTTCAAAATATAAATACATACGATTTTAGTACGCTTTATACAAATCTAGATTTAGTAGATATTAAAGAAGCGTTAGTAAAATTAATTAATCTTATATTCGGAAAAAGATATACATATATATGTTATAATAATTATAACGCCTATCTAACAAAAATTAAACCATCAAGTAAATATAAATATATGGATAAAATTGAATTAATAGAATCATTAAATATTTTGATGAATCAAAATTATTTAAAAGTAGGGACATCTATATTTAGACAAATAAAAGATATGTGTCAATGTGAGATAGTAGTAGCACACTGTGTTTCCAATATTTCACCGTTATATGTGAAATATTATATATGTGTTTATTATATTATATATAATAAACACATAATTTATATAATAAATTATGTAATAAATTATTATTATAATAAATTATTAATAATTTATTATGTGTTTATTTTTCCGTATTTGTGTTTATTTTTATGAACGTCGTATCGCAATCAATATATCTAAATTTGCATTACTATATTGCAATATTATCGCTACAATATTACAACAGATATTTTGATAAATAAAAATTATTTAAAAGTAGGACAAGTAAAATAATTGGAATTTAATTCCAATTAAAGGTGATATTAGCACAATTATAGCTGACTTGTTTTTAAGCTTTATAGAATATGAATTTGTTCATAACTGTGTAAAAACTAAATCTAAACTATATAAATACATGAAATACATGTTTCGATACATTGATAATATATGTGTATTTAACTCTAACACGTTTTATTCAAAAAGTGAACAGATTTATCCAGGTAGCCTCATTCGTAATATAACCAATATTGATGATAAAGAAGGTATATATCTAGATATGAACATAAAATTAACAACTAAAACTACTTTTAATTTATCACTTAAAGATGACATATTTAAATTAACAAGAAACATATTTTTGCATGAGCATTCATGCATACCATATAATATAAAATATAATACATTAAATAATGAAATTTTAAGAATTGCAACAATATGTAATGATATTGGCTTTCTTCAAAATCATTTAAATAATTTAATAGATGCATATTTTAAACTAGGTTACTATAAAAATAACATCAAGCAGAAAATAGTAAAATATATAAATCAACACAATAATATTAAAAATAAATTTAAACTCTTAAGTGACAAATTTTTATGGATGGATAATAAATAATATACTTTGTATTAGAATAAGATATAATAAAATAATCAAATTTTATCAGAGGAAATACGTTAATTTTTAATTTCAATCTTTTATTTAAACTAGGTTACTATCATTAAACAGAAAATAGTTAAATTTAAATATTTAAATATATATGAATCAAAACAATATTATAAAAAATAATTTAAACTTTTAAGCGAAAAACGTTTATGGATGGATAATAAATAATATGCATTGTATTAGAATAAATAATCAGAAAAGGTAGCCCTTTTCTATAAAGAAAAGGTAGCCCTTTTCTTTATAAAGCCAATATTGATGATAAATACGTTTTATAGATATGAATATTAAATTAACATTAACTAAAACTACTATTAATTTATATCGCAAAGATGACATATTTAAATTTACAAGAAACATATTTTTGCATGAGCATTCATGCATACCATATAATATAAAATATAATACATTAAATAATGAAATTTTAATAATTGCAACAATTTGTAACGATATTGGTTTTCTTCAAAATCATTTAAATAATTTAGGTTACTATGTTACTATATAAATATCATCAAACAGAATAAATAAATCAACACAATAAGATTAAAAATAAATTTAAAATCATTAGCGGAAAATTTTTACGAATGGACAGCAAATAACACACTTTGTATTAGAATAAGATTCTAGATAACCAAATTTTAATAGATGAAATAAGTCATTAGCACGTGTTTGGTCCCGCTGCTATGTTGGGTTGATGAATAGGGAACGAAACCTGATAGCATAACACTTCCTCCTGATGACTTGTATTCCTTATTCTGATACAACGTCTGTTATTTATTAGTCAATTCATAAAAATGACTTTTATTTTAAATTTTAATTTTTTTATTTTAACTTGATTTAAATTATAGAAAATCTAAAAACAATTATTTATAATTATTTATTATCTAATTATTAAATTTTGATTTATTGATTTAGCATTATTATTTTTATTTATTTTTACTTATTTATTTTTATTTATTTATTTTTTATTTTATAATTATATTAAATACTCAGACCGCGTTAGCTGAATTGATTCATTTACAAACCACTGTCCCCCATCTTTATTGGACAACGACCTCCCCCTGGAGGAAGATAATACACAAGATCCAAATTTAATCGTTATGTAAATTCTATTTGTATAAAATCATAAATATTTATTATTTATCTTTATTTTTATTTATATATCGTATAAAATATGTAGACTCAGTTATCTGATATGATTCGACATTAATAAATAATTATAAATAATTTATAAATATTTCATATAACTTACTTCAAGTTAAAATTTAAAATTGAAATTTAAAATAAAAGTCAATTTTTATGAATTGACTAATAAATAACAGACATTGTATCATAATTAGGATTAGAGGCCATCAGGAGGAACTGCTATATTATCAGGTTTCGACTCCTATTTCTATATAATCAGAAAATGTTGATGTGTAATTTTAACTTCAAGTTAAAATTTAAAATTGAAATTTAAAATAAAAGTCAATTTGTATAAAGTGACTTTTTGACTAAAAGTCAATTTATCTGATGATATAATCGATATGATATGGATTGTTGATAATTTGTCCACGATAAGAGTAAACGTTTACGAGAACTCGTCCATTTGCATCCTAAATGAGCAATTAATCAAATAGCACGATATCCACTTTACATAACTTCGAAGTGACTCTACATTATAGCCAATTTCAGCTTTAATCCTTATTCTGATACAATTTCTGTTATTTATTTGTCAATTCATAAAAATTAACTTTTATTTTAAATTTCAATATTTTATTTTGACTTGATATAAATTTTATATTAGTTTTATAAGTTATATAAATCTAATTATTAAATTTTGATTTATTGATTTAGCAATATTATTTTTATTTATTTATTTTATAATTATATTAAATACGTAGACTCAGTTAGCTGAATTGATTTATTTCGCACATTTTTAATGATGATCATCCAGAACGGTGAATATGTAGAATTTAAGAGATAAAACCAGTTTAAACAATTGTCTAATTGACAAAGGATTGAAATATAAGCTTGAATGTTGAACATCAAAATATAAATATGGAATATATTCAAAAATATTTGTAAATAATTTAGATTAAAAATATTCTATAAATAAACGCAAAAACGAGGAAATACTTTAAAATAAACTAGGAATAAATTAAATTTCATAAATTATTAAATTTCAGTATGTGACGAACAACTACTAAAATAAAAGTAACGACCAAAATCAACGATCACTACAAAAAATTAAAGTTTTAGTGTTGAACCTAGAACAAATTGGAATCAATTTGATTGTCGATCTTATCGATGAGGAATCCAGGTTATTAATTTTAATTAATTAATTTATTTATTTAAATCTGATTTATTTATTAATTAATTTAGTTAATTTATTAATTAATTTTTATTTAATTAATTTAATAAATTAATATTAATATATTAATTATATAAATTAATAACTTATTAAATTAATTTATTTAATAAATTAATTTTTATAGATAATAATTATTTATTTATAATTTGGAGTCGAGCTCAATAGTGAAAACTTAGATTAATGCTAAATTTATTAATATCGCTTACCTGGGAATTCAAATAAATTTCCATTTAATTAAAAACTTTTTAAGAGCAATTTTATTGTTATATAAAATAGGTAGCTAACCTGTTAGGGATTCGCATGAGAAGTGATCGTGTCTTAGCTTACATATAAAATCAGAAGTCCCACTTAGCAATGCTTGGTAGGTTTCGCTTTTAGAAAAATTCTCGTTAGCTTCGGAAACCTCCAGATTCGATAATGATTTAAGTAGACAATTATTTATCAATGTCTGCCAGCTGTCTTTAGTAGTAAACTTAGATGAGCAATTGTTTATTAGTAAAACTAAGCTTTGAACCGCACTTTTTCTGACTTCCTGTCTATCATCAAGACATAGCAAGCATAGAATTTCACACGCCTGCAAATAATACTGGTCGCAATCAAGTGTGTGATTAGCTAAAATAAAGTCGATGGTGCGCCAAAGTAAAACAGTTGCACTCAGTGCTATATTCAGGTCTGTTTTCGTAAAATTTGCTATGATCTGCAATAGATTTACCATACACGCCATAGGGACGTCAGGCAACAGCTCCGCGCACATTAAATCAATACAAGAGAAGGCGTTTGCAGTGATTTCAGCACTAAAAACGTAAGAATGCGAATTTTTGCAATCAAAGCGAAAAATGGGAAATCTAAAACTTTAAATTCAAATACACGTTAATATTTGGAATAAAATTCCAAATTCGTGGATTTTTTAAACTTATACTTTATAACACGAAATATTACCTTAATATATCTAAGCTTAAACATTCCATTATTTTGAAAACTTTGATCCAAGAAACCACGTCGAGATTGTGCCCTAAATCCCGAAGGATGCGATTGATAGAATCGATTTGGCGTCGTCTGATCACATGAGAACGATTATCATCAAACAATTGCTGAATTTCGTCAAGCACTCTTCCAACCACGGCACAATTCTACAAATAAATTCGAAAATAAAATTCTTTCAAACTTTTAAATACATCAAAGCCGAAGTGTTTTAGTGCAAAGTGAGATATAGTGCATATAGCGACGACGTAATAATTTTGAACGTACTCGTTCTCACTCGAGCAACCCTTAAATAATGAAAATGAACCTAACAACGATAAAAAGTGTTTTCAAATACCTTATGCAAATGTGTCATCACGTTAGTCCACCAATTAGCTACGGAATTTAAATGAGCATTTGAAACTTCAATAAGGCACGCGGCTGCAAACAAACACACCCTGTCGTTCTAACCAAAGAGCTAATATTTTTTATATAAAAATAAAGCAGTTACCTTAACGAATACAGATTCGTCGAGATTTTCTTGGCCTAGCGCTGTCAGTGATTCAATAAGTGCAAGATCGGCTTTAGAAATTAACTCGCTAGCACACAATTTCACACCATGAAAATCAAGGTAACTAATAACAATACCAGTTTTGTTTGAATAAACATTGAATGCCTTTGATAAGTTGATCAATATGATCAACAGTGAAATCACTGAGAAAGGTTACTGATCCGCTGGGAAGGGGGGAAAATTCAAGTCCGCCTTTTAAAGATTGAACATAACCAATAGTCCAACAGAACGTCTAAATTTAGGTAACATATTTGAGTTGCTAAACATTTTGAGAGAAAATACTTTCATACAAAAAATATTAATAAACTAATCCAAACTGTTCGCTATATTGTTAGCGTAAAATATGTCTTTATAAATTGTTGACAAACTGGAAAACCTTAAGGTTAGCTTTTACTTAATTTTAAATTAATTTAATAACAAAAATAAAATTTGATATTAAATAATTATAATATACAAATTATAATATTATTTATAATATTGTTAATATCTAATTTATACTATTTACGCTATATATTAAATTAATAGTATAAAACATATATGATATATACTAATTTTACAATACGTAAAATTTCATAATGTATTATATTTAATACATTAAATATAATTTTTCTTAAGCAAATAACTTGAGTAGTGGGCAAAACTAAGTAGTTGTCAAATAATTGCTGAAATTGTGAATTGGTGTTTACCCCAGTGTAAACAGTATATAGAACTATTCTTCATTATCTAAAACTATTCGATACTCTAAAAAATTTCAATTTGGCTTATCATGAGAGAGAAACGCCGGGTATATAAAGGAAGCAACTCAGTGAGTGTCAAACAGTTCATCCAGATGACACATTTGTGATTGGCGAAACTTTGTACACATTGTAACACAGTTGACCCCTCGATAGAATAAATACTATCAGCGACAGTTAACATTGCTTGTATTAATAAGAAATAATTTTAATAAAACTTTTTTATTAACACGAACAGGAAAGTATAAACCTGCATGCTTTTTTACAACCTTCGTCGGTAAGCTCAATCCGAAATGCGCCTACCACAAATGCCTAGCCTCCAATGAGGCGTTTCGACATTAGTATACTCATCACTACAGGGTTATCTCATCAGTGTGGTCATGTAGCTACACAACTTCGACAGTACTTAATCCTCAGTAAACCTCTGAAAGAAATTCACTAAGCGCACGCTCCTTTACCGGTTACCAGCCTTACATCTGATATGGTTTGCGTAATCAGTGGCTTCACAGGACAGCACGTGTGCTATCGTTCATTCCTTCATCAGCCTAATAAGGTTGCTGGACAAGCAACTCGTTTGTGTACAGCTGAAGCACAATGAACTAGCAAAAGCTTTATAGCTACAAAGCACGAGCAAAGCTCTAGCACAGATGCTAAGATTCGTCACTCCACATATGGTGGTTATATGAATTAAAAATTACTGGTGACGTTATATTAATAATATTGCTTGTATTCGTTCAGAAGGACTGTCATCTCATAAAAGTGGTCAAAATCTTACTTGCTGCTTATCCCAGTGTAACTTATAATCTGTCACATCAAATAGTTATCATCTTAAAATGAGCATTTATAATGTTGAAGGTATTCAATACTGACTCACGACGATTTTCTATATGACAAATCGTGTTATGACTTGTTCTCGCTTAAACTTCAATCACGTTTCCTATTCTAATAAAAAACTTCAGGATATTTGAAATTTCATAAGGTTCTAAGAAATCGGCCAGTAAGAGGAATAATCCTTGTCGCGAAACCACACTTTACCGACTAAGGCTTTATTTTATCATTGCAATACTGAGTGGTATATAAACTAATGATTTTGCAGTAATCGCTTGTTACTTCAATCATAGTTGTTGGGCTGCAGATATCATTGATGAAATTTCAGTCGTGGCTCTTGTCGAAAACATAGTTTCCAAGAAACTAGGTCAACTTACCTAGTACGCTTGTACTATTGGTTTAGATATTCACTATTCCGTCAGACAAAAGTCTTATAATACAACTAATGGTAAAAGCTGATAAGGATATCCTTTTTTACTAGCACTGAGGTCTCTAAAACACTCTAAAACACGGTGGCATAAACAGGTGTTATACTATTGTATAGTAACTAAATAACTTTATCCACTACTTCTCAATTTGCGAAACTTAGATTTAACGTATTTAAATTATTCTTTTTTTAAGAAATTAATATTCTATTCTTCAAGCAGGCTCCATCGATTACAGTTATGAAATCATAGCACTCTTATACCCATGTTAAAAGCAAAGGTTTTGTTTAACGCAACCAAAATCGTCAAGCGTATTAAACATCCACTTATCAGAGCCACTGCGCAAGGTTAAACAAAACGCTCGACAATTACGTTTTGAAAAAGCAATAAACAAGGAGTACACATATCTTCGCAGTATTTATTGCAAACAATCCGCGCTATTTCATCTCACTCCCTACGTCTTGAAGAAATTAAACTTTTAAAATTCACAGAAAAATTTTCTTGGTTTCTCTTCAAGAAAACAATTTGCACGTCTTCTAAATTCAATCTCAGAAAGTAGAAAATTGACTTTGAGAAGATCTTATCCTAACTTCTTTCTAAAGACAATTCAGTTCACATCTCGGATATTACCCTTGAAAACTCACTTAGAAACGACCCCCTAATTTTTCCGTTTTCAAACTTATTCTTTGGGATTGTCAGGCAAGAGAGCTGGTGGCAGCAATAAATTGTGAGCAGAACAGATAAAAGCAATATTTCCTATCATATCTTCGTACTGGTTGTTTATTTTCAACTCCTGTATGTTAAACAATTACCTACGATTGGTAGAAATGTGTTATAAAAGTTTTTTAAGGGAAAAGGTTCCCTTTTATTAACCGACTTCTATAACGATATAGCGTTCTTTAATCATTCTTATAAACTCACTTCACTTGCAATTGCTCATCGATTTTATACTTTGTGCTAGCACAAGTAACCCGAAGAGCATTTTGGTTTGGACAACATTGTTCTGCAACTCCTGCAAGCAAGTTCGTACTCGACAAGGCTATTCATTCAAATGTTACCCTTAGATTAAATATTCATCGACTATTTAAAAGCCTTCAATTCAGTCAATCTAAGTATATTTTTAAAGAATACTAAGCTCATTAGTATTCTAAGAATATTCTTAGTATTCTTAATATCCTAGCGTTTTGCAGAGCAATCAGACTGAATATTCTTGATGTAAAAATATACACATACAATAGCCTGCCTGCTCTTGTTACAACACGGCAGATGTGTCAATGACACATTACCTAAATATAATTGATAAAGATAATCGTGGTCGAAACGTTTAAATAAAGTTGTTTTCAGCTTAATGCAGTTGCGATCCTTAATGAACCAGTAAGACCGTTGTTCAGAATCCGTAGTTAAGGGTACGACCATATATGAACTTTTAAAGATTAAACCGGTAAAAACAAAGATAAGCGTTTCAGCGAGAGACTTTTCAATAAAAATACTAGGAGATAAAAAATACAATTGAAAAAGACTTTTCGCCTTTTTATACAATTTATTTTATTAACTTATGCTAACGCACCCCAGAAATATGTTATAAATACTGTATCCGAATTGATTCCAGAAGACTGTGTAATCCATATTTTAACAACATATTTATATGTAGTTACATTATCAACATATTTATATGTTATTATTTACAATATTATTATTGCAGTTATTTAGTATTATATAATAAATACTAAACCCATAATCTTCTTCCATTTCAAATATAAAGTTATTACAGGAAGAAAGAAGCAGAAATTATCCAAAAATTCTATATTTCGATAACACCTGCTATCATCATCAGGATTACAATAAACAATTGATTACAATAAAACGGTAATATTATAAATTAAAACGGTTTAATGATATTATTTTGTATTAAATTAAATTCTTTGTATTTTTATTAATTTAAAATTTTTAATATTAATTTATATTAATGTTAAAGTATTTTAATGCACAATATGGTTGAGTTGTTTATCGTTTTATTTGAATATTGTAATTTGTATTTTAATATTCAATTGTTATAGTTTTTGCTTTTAAACATTTTGTCGAATCAATTTTTGTCAAATTACACCAAAATAGTTTTAAAGCACATCAGAAATTGTGGTCGCTGCAGTAGTTTTCAGCACAGATGACGAAACGATAATTATCTTGATTAATTATCAAGATATTATTCATTTTTCTAATAATTCATTATTTCAAATCAATTACATTGCCTATCAATTACATTTACCAACCTGAAGTGTACACATGATATCTGTCCACATTTCCAAGTCGAAAGTGTGAAAATTGTCAGATATAAACGTAACCAGTGACTGACAAGAAAGGATTTCTCGGAATGAAATCTAAATATTTTTAAATATTTTCTAATTTATATAGAATACAGTATATTTCATAACTTACTGCGGTATCTTACTATAATAACGTTTATCGAGTGATTTAAATTGAACAAAAAATTATAATAAAATAAAATCGAGGAATGTCTTTCTTATACATTGACACAATGTGGCAATGTATTTGGTGGAATTCACTGTAATCTTATATTATTATGATATAATAGGTGGTATCATATAACATATCATGTCATATATGTCATATATACATGTCATATATCATATCACGTGACATTATTTTTAATAAATATTATCACATTTTTTAGGTGGCATCATTTAGCAATCGAATCAGTCATTTAGCGGATCAGCCAATGATACATATTTGTTTCGTTAACGAACCGTTTCAAGAAATAAAAGAAACAGAGTTTAAATAATCTGGGAAATCGGAAATGACGAACTTTCATGGTATTTTATTTACACAGCGTATTAAGTTTGGAAATAATCAGATCTAAAAGTAAAAATATAAAATTTAATGAAAAATAAAATATATCAATTAAAAAAGTAAATAAAATAAAAATTACAAAAATAAAATATTCAAAAGATTTAGTTGTATATAACGTTTACTTCATTCATTCAATTCAAAGTTCTATAAAAACTAATCAACGAGCATCAATTATTAAAATTGAATCATATTTTTATACATTTTGTATCGATGTCGTAAATAATCTAATTTTCTTAATACTACAGTTTGTCGTATTAAATTACATTTCAATTACATTGTGTCAAAGTGGTACTTACGAGCACGGGTATCGTTGTTGTAGGTATAACGGGAGATTGGCCACTAAGGGCTGCAACTTTTCTATAATAGCTTTTTTCATTTTCAACTGTAATTTTGACTTCGGATCGTTTTGAAATTCCGTAATGATTTGAGAGGCAATGCAAAGAGTATACTGGAGGAATAACAAGTCTGCATTGTGCTTTCAGATATTCATGATATGCCAGTGATGTTGCATTCCAACTTGAGGTCAGATTGCGAAGTGTGTCCAAAATCGTAATGCACAGAATCTGATCAATGCTAATGAAAGTGGGGAGTATTAAATTTTATATTCTGGCATTACCAACCATTGTTCAGCAAGGAAATATAGCGTACTTAAAATTCCACACCACGTGCATTCAGTTATAACGTTTTTTCTTTCATCTTCGCAGTGTTGTAAACATAGAAAATTACAATTTAATAAAAATATTGTAGACACATTTACCGTCAATTTCTCGTAACAAGATAACAATTGAATTGGCGCACGCTAAAGATGCCGAACAAGTTGAACTAATCAAATAATTAGGCAGTATTTCTGGCATGTCATTATCCCAACAATCAAGGCTACATGAAACGGTAAAACAAAATTGGTATCACTTAATAAATTAAAGCATTTATAGAATGTCTAGAGAAGAAGTTCGATTTAAATTAACCAATGGTAAATTTAAATAATTTTACAATTTCAATTTAAGGTTATCAATACAAAATTAAAAGATAAATATTAACAGTATCAAAGGCATAATAGGAATAACATCGATAATTATTATTTTAAGGCAATCAATTACACTTTGAATGAATCTGAAGATCTCAAATTTAAAGAAATTGAAATTCAAATCTGGTCTCTAACTTGATTTTACACAATTAACCTGACAGAAAAATATCGCCTAAAGAATTAACACAATATTGACTTCACAATATTCTCATAGATATATTGCGTTTTGTTAAACGGAAATATTAAAAATATTAAAAGGGAATGCCAATGCTTCATCATCTTCACTTGGTACAGATCCATTAATTATAACATTTTCTTTACGTTTTTCTTCTGTGTTTAATTCTTTAGTTAATGTATGAAAATTAAGTACGAATTAATTACGATGCAATTACTGCAATACCGTTGTATGAACGTTTCCATTGATTGTGAAGCAAACTTTGCGAATGTTGTAACCGAATCACGACTCTTATCTGGTATAGTGGACCTCTTTTCAACTTCTGATATAATTTTTGAATCCATACCATAAAACTCCGCTTGCACAATCCTTATTTATGATTTAAAATCCTTTATTTCGTTTGTAAACTCATCGCTTATATAGGCAGAACAAAATCCAAATATAAACTTCCTCTCAAAATATTTTTTTCGGGTTTGCTCTTGGCATTATCACTTTAGTCCATATATCACAACCCAATCCATCGCAAGCAATTTCATGCTGTACATAATTCGATTCATTCACAATAGCAGATGTTTGATCATTTAGGGCGTCTGACAGCTTTTTCCTCTCCAAACGGAAATTCTTCATATTGTGACAGCAATAAAAGGATTTATATTGTAATCAGATTAAACAATTAAAACAATTAAGTTTTTATATCGAAGACACTTTTTTAACCCATATTTATTTGACACAAATGACCGTTGTTGGTAATGGATATTTTAAAGCTACTTATCTCGAGTTGCAACTTAATACATCACAAATATTAATTAATATGACATAATAAATATAATTTGAAAAAAATAATAATTAAGCGAATGAAACAAAAATTAGAGTATTAGATATATATTTTCCAATATATATTGATAAATATTAGATAAATATTTATCGAATATAAATATTTATCTAATATAAATAATATTTATAAATATTTATAAATATTTAAATTGTACATCATATTGCTGAAAATCTGACTTGTTGAAAATGTATACAGAGTGATAGTTCATATAAATTGCAATAGTTCATACATTGGCTAAACTGATAGAAAGCTTCAAACACGTACTAACGAACATTAGAAGGCTTTGTATTCAACCATCTTCAAATTTGATTTAGCTAAATACTCTTTTAGCTAAAATTTGATGAAGTTGGAATAATTTTAACTAAATTCTAACCGGTGTGAAGTTATTATTACATAAAGTTATTATAACCTAATTTAAACGAAATTAATTATTTTAATAATTAATCTCGTAATAACAAGATAAACAACATTTTTTGACAGTAATCTGATATCGAAATAGCAAAGATAAGTTTATATTTTATTCACTGAAGATGCGTTTAAATCTCGACATAACAACTGTAAATTATAGGTTACAATGTAATAGGAATTATATATTTTTTATAATTACCGCTATTGTGAATACGAATTGTTCACCGGACAGTCAACCGTAAACTGTCGATAATAAAGCGTAAAATCGTCGATGCTGATAAGATTAAAAAGAACCAAATGAGGAAAATATGAAACCGATTAACGAAGAATAGCGGCTCGTGTAAGCAATATTCACAATAGTAAAAAGACATATTACTGTCCATTGAACAATTTGTATAGAAACGAATAATAAAATTCGTTGTGAAGTGGATTAAAATTGCGGATATTAGTTACCGCCCACACCAAATATAGAACACATAAATTGTGTAATTTGGTATATAAGCCAAATATAAAACCAGCATTTCGGTGACAGGGAGTTCAGCAGAAACAGTAACAGGACCGAAACACGAAATGTAGGCGTGGGCTCACTGATGATGAGGTCCAACGCCGCTGATTGTACTATACAGTGATGTTGATAGGATTAAAAAGAACCAAATGAGGAAAATATGAAACCGACCAATGAAAAATTACTGATATATTTAACAAGTATATTTACTTGTTATAAGCATATCAAGTAAAAATAAATATTATTTTTTAACCTTTTTATTCTATCTAAAGTTAAAATATAATGATTTATAAAAATAAATTAAATATTTATTCCCATCTAAATACAAATGTAGATAAAAAAATTATTTTCGGTAATTTGTTAAACATTCGATAAAAATTCTTTGAGATAAAATGCAATTTTACGATTATCTTAAATACATTGTGACTTATTAAGTATTAAGAAAACGGTCAAAATATAATAAATGAGAAAAAATATAAGAATTAATCGGGAAGAACTCTGAAAAATTTAATGCTGAATTTCTGAGTGCTTACAGTACATTCTTTGAATTGTCATTTCGCAACAGCTGCAGCGTGAACTTTCTTTCTCTGTAAATGATAGTAACATTTTCAAGGTCGTCATTTTCGGAAAGAATAGACCCTGTAATCCAAAATTACTATATTTAATTAGTTAAGATTATACCAGTGAGTGAAAATTGTGACCGTAGGTAAGTACTAACTGCAATAATTGTATCTTTGATGGTTTCATTTGAAACGTTGTCGAATAAATTTCTAAAAGTCAAATTAATATATGCGAAATAAAATTTCTTTAAATATTGAAAAAAGTGAATACATCGAAGTCTTTTATTGAACGCTGCAGTTAACACTTCATTTTAAATTTCTGAGAAATCAAATTTAAATAAGTATAAAATATGTATTTAAAGAAAATATATTCTTTAGTTATATTCTTTAAAATATAAAAAGATTTATATTTATATAAATCTTTATATAATTTATAATCTCTATATAATTAGAGAGATTATTATATAATCTCTATATAATTTATATTTATATTTTCTTTAAAATATTAAAGAAAATATATTCTTTAATTTCGCGGACGTATACAACATCCGCGAAATTGATTCCGAAAGACAATCGTTATATGTAATCGTTATAGTTAAGTGATTAGTCATGATTAGTGATCATCTCATGATTAGTCATGAGATGTAGTCATGATATGAAGCCGCCGCATTTCCTGACTCAATAAGGACTAACACTTTTGATGTGTTCCAAAAATTATCTAGACCGTGATTTGCTGTACCACCTCAGTTTTCCAGCAATCCCTAACATACCAACTACTTATTTTACAAAATACAGCTAGATTTACTGCCCGTTTTAAATTTCTAAGATATAATGATATTTTTAGATAATATTTTTTTAAGATATAACGACGTTTACAAATATTGAATAACTTGAAGAATTTATTTTTAAAAAACATTTGAGAATTAAATGTATGAAAATATGAGGATATTTTATAATTAAGAAATAAATTTTGCAATTTTAACTGAAATTAATAATTAATTATAATTATAATCAGTTGTAACTGAGTATTTTAATCTGTAAATAATTAATTGATGATTTATTTTTATCGCAGTTTGACCTGAATATTTACGCTGCGATTAATTAAATAATTAATTCTGAATTATTATATTAAAACGAATTATTTTATAATATTACTATATTATATTCAACCAAAAGTAAAATAATACCCAAATAATATTATATCTTCGAATATTGTCTTCAGCACTTCAACAGCCAAAGTCTGTTTCCAATGTAATTGTCCAGGGTAAAGATATTGAACCGTGCTGCAAACAAGATGTTCGCATTCAAGTGCCTTAAATATGCGATTGAAAAATAAAATGAAATTGTCCTGACAAAATTTTATTCTAACAAATTATAAAATTATATTATCTCAACGGCTAATAAATTTATGTTCCACTAACCTTTCACCAGGAAAATTGGCTTCAGCTCGTTCAGATCAACCACATATGTAATAAAACTAGATCGAGATAGTTAGTTGTTTCTACCCGATTTCTTCAAGTTAAGCCATTAGATTTTAGTCAGGCTTTCGATTCAATTAATCGTAGTCTCTTACTATGCAAACTTCTCAACAAAACCAACGTAACCAGACAGTTATTTAATTTCAAAAGACAAATACATTTATGCACGCTACTATATACGATGAACCAACCACCTCTGGATAAATTTCGGTAGATAGAGAAATAATGAAGAGTGATCCAATAATGTCATTTTATCCTTATCCTATTAATGAATATATCTGAGCAATTTCGCAGTAAAACAAATAGCATTATAGTTTCTCTTCACACAGACGATTTGGTGATCATTTATGATCATCTAAAATCAGCTCAATTTCAATTAGATTGTTTACATTGTTCGTTTTTAACAAATTCAAAGCTATAAATTTCGTCGAGGAGGATTTTTCTGTAGTACTGACCAACTATACTTTAACAGTTCAAATTCGTGATAACTCATAACTACTTGAGAATTATGATGTCATCTTGTTGGTCATTTAGGACTGAAATGCGCAAATGTTGTATCTAGGATATCTTAAGATTTAAAAGTCGGTTCCTTATACTTTGATTGAGCCTGTCGCTTCTTTAACGTTATGATATCGCTAAAACTGAGTTATATGGTTCGTGCATTGTGAGATGATCTAATCGAAAGTTTATCCAGATATATGCTTGTTTATGCAAAGTGCTTATTAACGATTGCTGGGATCGATTGTCCAGACTGACACCATTTTCAGTTATGTCGAGTCAGTAGTTGAAACTTCCCACAATGGTTGCTCTTCGTTTACACACGATCTCCATAGAAAGCAAAATAGATTCATTACACCTTTAATTCTACAACACTCTCTTTACACAACCTAATTTGATAAATTAGACGTCTTCCAATCGTCCACTTATCTGGAAAATGTCTGTGCAAGGCTATCACGACAAATTCTGTAGAATTTGCAAATCCTGCCATAAACCATCGACCAATTTCATATTCCTACACTGCCATAACACTTCTCCTCACACCTACAGTGTTCTTATTCCCATCTAAGCTGAGTTTTCTAAGTTTTCATTCTTTAACCTGTAATTCGAATTTTATACGTGCGTCCTCGCCTCTCGCTTCATACCGCAAACAAATATCCATTGTGCAAACAAAGAGTAATATCTGTTTGTCACAGCATATGTTACTTCTATCTTTTTGTTGATTTCGTTATTTTATTATAATAATTTATTATTACTATTTAAGAAATATTAAATTTGGCAAAGATCTAAACGTAAAGTGATTTATAAAATTATTTACATTAATTTTATAAATTAATAAACGTTTTATTAATTTATTAATAAAACGTTTTGTTATTAAAACATTTGTTAAAACGTTTTGTTAATCAGTAAGAAATTTTAAATTTTGCTAAGACCGAAAGGCTTAGTGGTTTAATAAAATTATCTACATTATAATAATCAATTTATAATTAATTAAAAATATTTTTTTATTATTAGTACTTATATCAACTATTATTGACTATTTATTATTAATTATTATTTTCTTACCAAATGGGGAATAAATCGTCTTAGGATTATCAGAAATATGCGCATCATTTTTGTAAAGCATTGAAATTCAATTGGATTATCTGCGCTTTCGTTTTTTGAATCTTTGGATAAGGTGTTTACAATGTATCGACATATATCCTTTTGAAATATTTCTAACACAGATTGATTCTGATTTAAAAATCAGAGATGTAAATCTTCAAATAAATAAATTACAGAAATAATGATCGAGTAGAATCGACGAGCTACTGTTTCGACCAGGTCTAAAACAGAATTTGGTTGCAGCATTGCATCGTCTAACCATTTAGGAGAAGATCCATTGAGAAACAAAAATAGATCCTAGAACAAATTAGCAGTCATTTGGTTATAATCTATATTTACATTAATAACTAAAATCAGAAATCGAAATTTATTATTTAGATTTTAAATATCCACAACGATAACAATTTCTTGACAAGAAAAAAATATATCCTAGATTTTTCCTGTCAACCACTGGTCCGGGTATCGGGTCGTAGAGGCAGAGCACGAACCAAACTACTTCGGACATCGCGATCCTAGGCGACAGACCAGAGTTCTCTTTCAAATAGCCCAATGCGGTCTTTGGCCAGTTTCGAGACTTGATCTATCCAGAGGTGTCGAGGTCTACCACGAGGTCTCTCACGAGAGGCGGACTGGATAACCTTCAGAGGAGGGCGGTGCCTATACATCCTCATAACGTGTCCTTGCCACCTCAGCTGACGTTCTTCGATGTGGAGATGAAGCGACTTTACTCCGAGTCCATCCCGCATGACCAAATTCCTGAAATTATCTCTAAGGCTAAGACCGACAACACCGCGAAGAAACCTCATTTCGGTCGCCTGTATCCTAGATATTATTCTTTCGGTCATAACCCAAAGCTTATGACCATAGGTTAAGATAGGAACGAATATTGCGTGGTAAACTTAAAGCTTCGCCCGAAGACTCAACTCACTTCATTCCCCGCCAGCGATATGACATTCCACTTTCCTACATGAAGGCTATTCTGCTTCAGATGTTGATGTCTCTTTCGCTGTCTCCACACAACTGCCTGGTCACACGGCACCCGACAATGAAAACTCCTCCGGTCAGTGGTCAGTTTACCATTGCTCTTCGCACTTAATTTATATTTTAAATTTTTTTGCTAGTCATTTTCATTGTCTTGGTTTGTTTGTTCGGCTATATCTGTTCCCGATATCCTTTGATAACCCAACATCGCTACTGTAAGGAAACAAGTCTCCGATACTCTCTTGAGACTTTTCGTCCATTGTCCACTCTGCTGTTGGAGTCATCAGAGTGATTTTGTTTGTTCGGCTATCTTCCGTTCCTAATATCCTTTGATGATCCAACATCGCTACTGTAAGGAAACATGCCTCCAGGACTTTCTTCTGGCTTTACGACCATTGTCTAATTCGCAGTTGGAGTCATCTGAGGAATCTGAGATAGTCTGTAAAAAGACTATAACTACGACTGATGCTAACCGGTCAATTCTTTAGCCGTTGGTCGACGAATGTCAAACATCCGTAATTGGCAATAGATGCCAGTTTACTATACAATCGACTGGCACCTGACGGCCCCAAATTTTTAATAATAAAATAGATTTTAAATAACTAAAAATAATAATTTTAATATACTTCAAAATATACACTTTTATATACTTTTATACTTCTATAAAACCTGAGCAAACAGAAAATATCATCAAGCAGAAAATAGTAAAATATATAAATCAATACAATATTATAAAAAATAAATTTCAAATCTTTAGCTGGAAATTTTTATGGATGGATAATATATAATATACTGGGTTTTAGAAAACGATACTTTATAATCAAATTTCATCAGAGGAAATACATCATTAGAATGTATTTGGACCTGCTGCTATGCTGGGTAGAGGAGGTAGATGCCGCTGCTATGTTAGGTCGAGGAATAAGGGCCGAAACCTGATAGCATAGCAGTTCCTCCTGATGACTTCTAATCCTTATTCTGATACATCGTCTGTTATTTATTAGTCAATTTATAAAAATTGATTTTTATTTTAAATTTCAATTTTAAGTTTTAACTTGATTTAAATTATAAATTATTTAATTTGATAAAACTATTAAAATCTTATAAAATCATATAACAATTATTTACAATTATTTATTATTTAATTATTTACATTTTATTTAGCGTTATTTTTAATCTATATATAATATAATAATATAATACTCAGTTAGCTGATCTGATTAAAAATAAAGAATTTAATTAAAGTATTTGTTAAATAATTTATTAAAGTAGTTAATAAATTATTATCTAATTTATAATAAATTGATTTTGTTATTAGATAATAATTTAATATAGCTTATATCGTAATAATATTATTAATTAATAATATTAATAAGAAAGTATTTTTATGTGTTATTTAGGAAAAATACTTACACCAGTATTTTTTCATAATGAGCTTAAAAGCTAATTTTGCCATTTATTCCGTGCATTTACAAAAATAGAACAAGTGAGAATGCAGTTTAAACAATGGAAAATCACACCAAATCTACCTTTGTTAAAAGGTAGATTTGTTCTACAAAAACAAATATACCAGTCTTTGTCTTATATGAATCAAATTATATAAGACTGAGCAAATATAGTCAGATACGTCAGTATTATTACTGAATACATTATTTAAAATTATATAATTTATAACATAACTATATAAATAATATAATTAAATTATATAATAATATTATATAATTATAATTTTATATAATTTTATTATTAATTATATAATTTATATATAATTTTTAATTGAATATATGATTTATAAGGAATTATTAATGATTTATTTAAATTGCAAATGCTATAGTGATTGATTCTAGCATAGACCTAAAATATGCATTGTATATTCAGTTTTATTCTCATCAATAGTGACAAACCCAAGTGTATATACTCATACATGATTTGTCGTTACTAATAAGTTATTTTTACGAACAATTTCTTACAATATAAAAAAGTGAAGACTAAATAAAAAGAACAACAAAATAACGACTATTATTCGTTAATTAATTCGTTAGCTAATTATTGTTTTTATAGTTATTATAAAAACGATAATATTATAAAGATTATAATCTATAATCTTAAAAATATTATAAAATTATATCGTTTAATATTATATCGTTTAATATTATAAAAATCGTTTATAAACGATTTTTATTATAAAAACGATAATAATAGTCAGTAATCCTTTAATACATCGAGTGCTTAACTATCTTCTATTCTCTCTGAAATGAGTTAAGTGACCTAACGCTTTTTGTAATCCGTCAATATTATTAAATTATAATTAATATTAATTATATATGTATTAACTATTTATTATTAGCCCAGCGTATTCATTGTCAGTCAGTGAATGAAACTAATGCAAAAATTCTAACTTATCATGTAAAATGTGCTTTTGTGTTTTAAAAATTAGGATCCATTTGAACATGTTTTCAACTGTTACTACGCGATAGAGTTCTTAGATTACAACCTATTATTGATTTACATTTTATTTTCAGACTTTTTCATTTAGTCGAATAAAGGCGTAATATGTAGAAAGAGTAATATGTAGTAAGACAATACGATGATATGTGGCATTATTATGATAATTATTGTCTTTAATAAAATTATAATATTAAATGCTGCAATTTTTGTTCTACACAAAATTGAATTATCTGCACATTCAAATGTCCTCAACTCGCCGTCGTCATTAAATTTTAAATGGTCGTCGTAATTGTCATATATTTATCTAATAATTAATTTATATAAATTGTAAAAAAGAAAAATATATTTATATATTAACGTAAACAATAACATATTTAGTAAATATTTGGATGTAACTGAATATTAAAGAAAATATACTTTAATTTTAAAATCCATTCTCAATCAATATTTACGTTTCAGATGGCTTTCTTACCTGTAAAACATTTTCAACATTTGAAATATTCGCAACAACATCACCGGTTTCTGAAAATAAAGTTTGAAAATTACAAAATCATGATTTGTGAAGCACCTTTATTAACTCTTTCAAAAAGGGTAATAACAATTTGCTTGACAGCTGCGCCCGCGGTATTGCTTGTAATTATGTTCTTCGATGAACATAATTTTATAACATTGGCGAGAGCCTAAAAATAATTTAAAGTTTAAAGTTTCTGACTTGATTTCTAGACAAAATATCAACAAATTAAATAAAAAATAAATAAAATATCAACAAATTAATATAATCTAATCATAATAAGTTATCACAGATAATACGATAAGATCTATATATCTAGATCGCATTTAGATATATAGATCTATCTAGATCTATATTTATGTTATTGTTATTGATTAGTATTGTTATAATTATTGATTATTAATTATTAATTATAATAAATTATTATAATTAATTAATTATTATGATAAATAATTATTATTAATTATTGTTATTTTATTGTTATTGTCATTGCTAATAGCGGTTGCCAATCTATTAAATTTATTGTTTTATCAAAACAATAAATAAAAATCATTGAAGAAACTTTATGTTTCTTTAATGGTTTTTATATATTTTTTATTTTTAAGAAGGGAAGGGCACATTTAAAAAGAGCATTATTATGCACTTTTTATTTTTACGTTTCGATCTACTGTCCGAAAGCTGTGATGTCTAGGAAAAGAAGATACAATCATAAAGAAGGGAAGAGCAATAATCACAAACGACTCGGTAAGTCGGCTGAGGTTTTATCTGTGGGTATTAATTGTATGGGAGTAACAAAAAGCTCTTGTAGGGAAATATCCCCCATAGGAGCCGTTTTCGCCGGTCCTTTGAGAACAGAAAAATACAGTCTTTGTTATCGGTACGTATCTTAGCGTTTGAGTATAGCTGTTGACTACACTAAACGGCTAAAAGTTTTGCTTCTAAGATAGGAATATCATATGGCAAAGCATATGTGTAGCATTCCCTTTTTGGATCAACTATTCCAATCTGGAATTATGTGGAATTCACGAAGATATTTTAATGGGATGAGCGAGTTGATCTAGCACCAAATGATCTTTATCAATGAGCCACTTAAGGAGCCAGGATTGTCAAAGAACGTCCTGGTACAAGAGTTTGTGTGCAGTGGAAAAGAAAGGAATATAGTAATTTATCAAGCCTCTTAAAAGCATCCCCTGGCGACTATTTATCGGGGGTTCCGGAATCCTAAGATATGCTACAACCTCGCGGAAACGAGATAGCGCATTAGAAGTGATCTGATCCCCATATTTATACTAGTGACCTCCGAGAAATTTAATTCTCTTGATTAAGAGAGAGAGTTTTCCCACTTCAAAGAGCTCGAGACGTTTTCGTACCGCTGAGGCTAATGTTGCATTAGAATCGTGGGATAGGATCATATCGTCTATATGAGTCAATGCTTGTACTCCTTGTTTTGAGCAAAATATGTCGTGATATTGCCAATCATTTGTGCCCAAAATGGTCCCCAATATATGACGATAGGAACCACTTTGTAATTATAGTAAATACCATTATACTCAAAAGCAGTTTTTATACAATCGGAAGGGCATAAAGTTATTTAGTAAAACATTGATTTAAAATCAATCTTAACATACCAACTCTTAACAGTACATGTTCCACGTGCAGAACTTGATATATTGAGATAAGATAGAAGTCTGCAGTTTAACATCCATTCCATATCCTTCATCAAATATTAGTATGTACGAAGCTTTCTTAGGAATTAAGAACGCTTGAGAACAGTACTGCGGCTTAGTGCTTCGTGTTAAAGTAGCTAAGATGATCTTTTTGATGTAATAACAAATAGCCTTAGTAAGTGTATCACTTACGTTTGAACGCCATCGTTTTCAAAGCGCAGGCACAAGGTCGATGTGTACTCTGTTAAGGAACACATAGCGTATATGCTAAGGTGCCTGACATTGTATTAAAATTCGAGGTATGTCGGCCACATCAGCAACCTCAGGATGAGTACTGTACGATGAAGATCGTAGCCGGACATGCTCTTCTACATTGATTCAAGATCAATGTATTCCAGGTCACGTTCAATGAACATTTCCTAATGACCACATATCACTGAATAGGGAATCTGATTCAGGAGTATGTCTATATTATCGTTTACCGTAATAAACCCTCTTATCAGTTGTATGAGCCCTCGTTTTAGGGATGCATACGGATCCTCGTCACCTGACATCTTATTAACAATTTCTCTAATTGGTGGCTAAAATAAATCCGTAGAGTGATGGATCAGATTTCTGACTGTGTCGAAAGGGAAATGAGCTATAGGGAGTTGACAATTATATTGCTCATCACCCTACCACTCTGCCGCTCAATGGGTTTATAATTCATAGTAAAGAAGTAGACCTTGAGATGACCTTTGAGATACAGACGGATAGGAACAACTCTCCCTCAGGTGTTTAACCCAATATTATGTCTCATATACCCAATACTCAAAATCCAAATGGATTCGTTCTAGAGTTTCAATCATCTAGAGGTAGACATAAGATTCAACATTATCGTCCGACAAAGTAAACGCCGATTCAGTCTGACTTTTATCAGTGTCTGAATGCAATCAAAGAGGAAGCTGTTCATGACTACTGACGAAGCCGAGAGGCGAAACGTTGAATTAAATAAATAAATATATATATCAAAATAGTATCTAAATATATATATATAGAAGAGAGAGAGTTTTCCCACTTCAAAGAGCTCGAGAGCTCTTTGAAGTGGGAAATGTATATTTCCCACTATTACGATCAAAATATATATATTGATCGTAAAGCAGAGAGCTCTGCTTTACGATCAAAATATTGGAATGCATTGCTAGATAATCCGGGCCTGCAACTAACAAGCGTTGCTCATAACTCAATATAGGGGACTATAGGATACAATTTTGTTTGTATGTCCGAAGTATCTCGAGTGCAATTTAATAAAATTATTCAATATATAGGTAGGCATTCAAATAGAAGGTAGCACCTTCCCCTGCCTACGCTGATTTAATTTGAAATCAGAAAGAACTTCAATTTAATTTGCAAAATGTAAGACGAGTCTTTAATTAAATCTAAATGCCAATAAGGCATACGAGTCGAGTGATCGTCAGCCAACATTAAAAGAACCGAAACGTGAAACGTAGGCATTGGATCAGTAGCTGATGAGTTCCATTAATACCAAAATGTAGTGTACTGCTGTTGACTTATAGATAGGATTAAAGTAGAGTCATACAATGATGAGAGTCATCAACATTTCAATGGTACAAAATACTGCAAGGATATACCAACTTAAAATTATCCAATATATATAATACTTTTAGTTTTAAAAAATTTAAGATATTAAATGCTTAATTTTAAAAATTTAATCTCGTTGACTAAACTGGCTTAAGGTATTCTAAAATCAGGTGTAACATTACACCTGATTATGTAATTATGTTACATTGTAACATGTTAATGATATTAACATGTTAATGTCATTTTCATAACATTTTATGAAAATGATATTTCCATCAATTTGTAAAGTTTGATGTATAATACAGGAAATTGCATTTACTATCAGCAAGCTATTCACGATTAGAAAATTAGCATTATAATTAAATTAAAATTATAATAAATATTTATAATAATATAAATATTATTTGTAATTATTATTTATTATTCATAAATAATATTTATAAATATTTATAATTTTATTAATATTTAATAATAATTTATTTTATTAATAAAAGTTATAAACATTTTCGATTTTATTAAAACCTTTGCACATGCAGAATCTAACATTAAAAGCTGTATGCCCTCTAAACTACTATTGACTTCTTTATGAAATCACTTTACGTTCATAAGAGCATAACAAATTGTCATTTTAATATGAAAATGACTTTTTTAATATTCGAAAATTTTGATAAAAATTAGTCGGAAATTTATTTTTTCCCAAGTGTTTAAACATTCTATACAAAATATATAAAAGTTAACGCAAAATTCCTTTGGTCAAATTACAAACAAATAGACAATTTTAGTATGAAACTATTCGAAATACAAAATTCCTTTTGTCTAAAAGAAAAAATAAAATAATATAAAATATAATTCTATATTTATAATATATAAATATTTAATATATAATACTATATTTTATAAATATATTTATAATATAAATATAATTTATTGGTAAATAATTCATTGAACTATTTACAAACACATTTTACCAACTTTCGATCCATGCTTAAATATTTGATGCAAATATTTATTTTGTAATAAATTAAAAACTAATTTGATTTCGATCTTATTTGACTTTTCATTCAAATATCTCTATCGAATAACTTGAATGGTGTAGAATATTACAAATGCTTGAAAGAAATTTGGTGTCAAGTATAAAATATTATAAAATTATTAACAAATAAATTTGTTAGATAAGTGAGTAACTTTACCAGTGATAAAAATGAATGCAAAATTCGAAAATCTTTGAAAATTAAGAAAAAATAAGAATAATTAATTAGAATAGACGATAATTTGAAGATTTCGATGTGTAAATGAATCAAAATTAGATGAATTACTTAACAAATAATCAAATTTTGTATATTCAATGATTAAATATTTGATAGATAAAATATGGAGTTCGACAAATAATGTTTATTATTTTTAATGTATTTTAAAATCTTTTAAGGTAAAAACTTATGTAAACTCATAACTTACTTTAGCTAGATTAGGACCAGTGAAAGCGTCATTGTTGCTAATCAAAAGCAAAGTTGTTTGTATAATACGTAGTTCTTCAATTCGGTTATTCGAACAATTGCACAGAAAATTGTTTATCGCATCAATCGATTTCTATAAAAATGGATTTCAATGTAATTGCTTATATGTGAATAGTATTATTTACACCTCGTCAACTAGTGAATATTGTACAAGTCTGTGAATCGCAGCCAATGATAGTTGCAGTATTTTAAGGTTGGGCTTGCCATCACAAGCTGTGATAAAATTATTAACAATTTGTGGACATAGTTTTACCAAATCTTAAAAGTAATATTTAATTAAACCATTTTCGTATTTTCAAAAAATATATAGTTAAATCTAAACATTCAAAAATGCGAAATAAGAGATATTTGAACTCTGCAGTTCATCTTGTTACAGTAAAAAGCGCATATACTCAGCATGTCCTTGGGTGTTAGTAATTTGCGCATTAAAACGCTTAACAGATGCGGCTTTAAACGTTTAATCTGAGTAAACTAAAATATATGGCGACATAGAAAAATAACTTAACAAACAGTGACTTAACAGAATTTACGTTAAAAATAAGATGAATTAAACATTTTTGAATTAAACATTCAAAAATGCGAAATAAGATGACTTCTTATTTAATTAACTTAAAAGTCTTAGTTTTGATTAAAATAGGGAAGATATGCACTTATAATCTAGAATTAATTAAAAATGGCGAATAAAGAAAAATGCTATCAAAAGGGCATTTTAAATAAAAATAAGATTTACCATTCGTTAAAAACAACATAATGCCTTGATATCAAGTATGCGGTGTTACATTTCCTTCAACAAACTAACAGCAGAACATTTTCTATTATAGTCATCTTAAGAATTACGTCCGCCTTTAGTAAATCTTGAATTTTCCCATAACATCATAGCATTTTTATTAATGGAGCAGCAAACATCGTATAAGTACATTATCGTTGATGGCGACATTAATAATTTATCCTTTAACGTAGGTTTTTATGAATTAGGTATTTTACAAATTGTTCAATTTCCTACTCAAAGGAAGTCAATTTTTGATAAAATATTTACTAATGATGATACCTACTTCTTTAATGTCATCCAACTATCTCCATTAAAGGAATCAGACCATTACTCCATTTTAGTTTGGCCTCTCAGGTTCATTAATCATAAGTTATTTCGAAACAAATTGTAAATGATCGTCGTGTACATAATATAATAGTTCTTCGAAATTCAATTTCAAGAGATTTATCAACTTTTAACAAATAATTGGATGATATCCACAAGTTGTCTTATGTTATTATGTACTACTACAACAAATGCAATCTGTGTAAAACAGGGTTTTTTATCTATGAGTCATGACCCACCAGGTGGGTCACGGAAGGAGGTTTTGTGAGTCACGGACATTCTAATCGATAAAGCATTCAAATGAAATGAAAGATTTTTTCTCTCATATTGATAATTTCAGATCGTTCATCTCATCATGGTGTCAAGGAGTAAGAGAGGCTGGAAAGACGAATTTGTAAAGTACGGTTTTACAAAGGTTGTTAAGAAAAGCATTAATTGTTAATTAACGCTTTTGTTAATCAAAACGCAATGCATGACTTGTAATTCGGGTTTTGCCAATGAAAATTTGCGACTATTCAAGTTATTGACCCACTTCAATAATGTACACCGTGGAGATAGAACAAAAGTGGAAATAAAGCGAAATAGGGCACGATTCGGCTGATATTTTTGGACATATAAGCGATCTGAATTTGTCAGTACAAAAATCAAATGTTAATCAGATTCTCTGTTTCCAGAAAGTTCATTCCTTTCATGAATAAGCTATCTCTGTGTAGAAAACGAGTCTTTAAAGGTAATATGCCAAATTTCAGATTGCTCGATAAGCTTAAAAATACATATGCTATAGAGGACTTGATTAAAAACATCATGGAACATCTGTCAGAATTAGAAATTCATTTCGCACATTATCTTGATGAGAAAATAAACTTATTCTCTTGGATTAAACAACCCTTTTTGCGAAAATCGAAAAAGACGATGAATTAGCAGATGAGCTCATAAATATGCAGTAGAGGTCTATGAAGGGAGCTCATAGATCTCCAGTCAAATTCCGAATCCAAATCAATATTTGAGGCCAACGAATTACACGAGTTCTGGTTTCGACAGCTTATTGCGTATCCAAGTCTATCAGGGGTAGCGATCTATGAAATTTTGCCCTTTCCAACAACTTATCTTTGCGAGAAAGGTTTCTCTACATTGACAAAGTCAAGCAACATACTTGAACCCAGCAATCACATGAGATTGGAGCCACGGATTCAGCAATTGATGAATAGAAAACAAGAACAGCCATATCATTAATTTAAATTAATTATATTGTAATATATGTATAATCATTTTTGTACATAAATTCATATATGAAATCATTTATTCTGTTTATCAGGTTTATCCAAATTATCAATAAGTGAGGACTTAATATACCTGTGATCTGTAAAATTAATTTCATTTTTTTAGATAATGTACAGGTTGGGTCACTATGTCACTAGGCGGAGCAATGTTAGGTCACTGTTCAAAAAGGTAAAGAAACACTGGTGCAGAATGAAGAAAATTTTATTACGGAACCTGTCTTGATTACTCCTTTAATAAAATAAATCCAGCACACGAACATCTGAAGGTACAGTGTTGATTTTAAACAAACATCACTATAGCGATACTGGTTTGCCTACTGAAATCTTATCTAAAAGATTGATACCATAGTATTAATCATGCCGGTATTTTTTCCGAACGGTAATTGGTGTCGACAAGCAGACCTCGAGGCAGCATAATTTGGGCGCTTATTTTTATATTATTCGTTAATGATTTTAACATTGGTTGAGTCAATTCGCGTTGCATTAAGAATTTTAATGATATGATTATCATATCATGAAAAAACTACAGCGTCAATATCGAACACAACGTCAATATCGGGAAGTTCTAAACTTGACGAAATGGACTTCGTTAAATTAATTAAAAATTAACATGGAAAAATCAAAAATTGTTCATATGTATTTTAAAAACAATTATGAATATAATTTAACAAGCTTTCATCGTCTCCCAATCGAACATGTACGCATTCTTGGTGTTCTCTTTGTGGCCAATTAATCTTGGCGAGCTTTTACTTTGTTGCTATTTGAAAATAAATTTTGGGTATATTTCTACTTCGCAAGCTTAAATCACTTGGTTGTTCCTCAACTAACCTACGCACATTGTATTTTTCACTTATTCGCTCAGCACTAACATATCCATATTCATTATTTATTGACTTATCATCAAGTGATATCCCCATCCTCCATATGATTCACAACGCCGCTAGTAGTATTTCCTGTACACTATTTGAACTACTCGATTACTTTCTATAAATACAGTTTCTTAAATGCGAAAGCGATATTTATTTCAATTAGGGGTGCAACCTCTGGTTAAACATCATTCTTCCAATATATTAACCCTGCGACGAAAATCTTAAATACTTTCATCAAAGAATTCGTACAAACAGAAAAGGTTTAAGATCCATTAACATGTTACCAAATAAATTATTAATTTTGAAATTTAAAATAATTAATTTTAATTTTTGATTGCAATAGAAATATCCTATTAAATATAATAATAATATTATAATGACATAATATAATTATTTAAAATTAATTATTATAAAATAGGTAAATAACTGATTTTAAAGTTTAACAAATAACATATGTCCCAATAGGATTTATAGAATTGCAGTAATCAATATTTTAATTGTTTGATTTTGGTTCGATTTAAAAATCCCCACGTTCGAATATCGCGTTTTATGATCATATAAACTTTAATAGAAATGAAATTTTATAATTTTGTTATTTATGACTTCACGTTTTTTATGAAGAACAAGAAAATATCGCTAGAGTACCTGAATGTTCATTCCTGGAATCTTGACTAAATTCATGTAGAAAATGTATAGCGTTCTCGGTACCCTAAAAAATATTTTTATACCTTACATATTTTCCCTTAAATATATTTTTTAAGATACAAACCTCTTTTACAGAACTATGTGAACTTTTCTTTACCAAAGACAAGAGCTGCCTAAGATCAGATGATATAGAATTAGCTAGCTTGATCACATCCATATAATCGAACAACAATTTAATCTAAAATTTTGGAAAAATGATATTTTTAAAATGAATTTAAAATCCAGTTACTTGCTTGAGGGAATGACTGTGAAATTAGAAAACAAAATATTTTGTTGATAAAATAAATTTCTTACATCTCATAATATTTGTTTGTAAATTAAGAAAAATCCCATTATTTTCATTGCATTAAATGACGATAATATCGGCAATTACAGAATTCTAAAAACAGTCGTCAACACAATTAACAATGATAGAGATTTTGTTCATTTGCGAAGCGTTTATTCAAAAGACAGATTATTGATTCAATTAATATCTCTTGGAATGGACGGAAATGGCTAAATTAGTTGGACACGTCTTATTAATGGATTACCAAAAATTGAAAAGACTCATTTGTTTGAAAACGTTTCGTCTTCCGGATTTATCAATTGTATTTTTAAGCTGTAAATTGTGTTGTATTTATATAATTAGAACAAACTAAGAACTTTAGGATATTCAGAACGTAAGTTAGCGAAGACGGTAAAATTTTTGTAAAAATAGATTTTTATTATTATAATGGAATATGTTAAAAATTAATTTAATGTTAAAATCAATTATTGGCAATATATTTGTCTGTGTATCCCCTTGCTCTGACTAGTTGTTATCGCTTAATCACTTTATTGGAAAAGTCATTTTGAGTACTGCGAATTTTTTAAATTTTGTATTTTAAATTTTAAAACTTTTAATTTTTTTCTGAATAGTTTATTATATATTAACAGCCATTTAACCTTTAAGGATGACAACTGCTGGCATGTAGTAGGTATTTTTATCTTGTTTCTTTCTATAGATCTCTGTCTGCAAGATACTTTAAGCGTCCTTGCATATTTAAGTATGATAAGATGGAAGTTCACCGTTTTTCGATTCTGATAACGAAAATTTAGCTCGGATACGTTTTTTATTTGTCGATAAATATATGTAGATTTTAGAATGTAGATTGTTATATTAACTGGTCTATTTATCTTAATCAACATAATGGCTTGATAAGCTGACGGGCCAAGAAACTTTATTTAATATCTGCTAAGTGCAGATTAGCTTAAGTCGAGGTAATAGGAAATCTTAGACGAAACTTTTACGTTATCAGAATCGAACAACGGTGAATTTCCATTCATTAATTCAAAGTTGCAAAATTCATGGCGATGTCGTAAAATTGTAAGCATGCGTATACTGACGGAGCCTGTCGTAGTGAAACGTTTTAAAAGAAACCTTATTTATTTCTATTACAAAATACGGTTATATTCTCTATCATTTCAATAAACAGGAGTTGTATAACGAATCCCAGATGCAGGTTATTTAATTTAAAAAATACATATTCAATTGATTTTTATATTAACGATCATTGAAACTGCGATCCAGTATTTATGGTATATTTATTAATCATATATTTGGCAAATTATTTGAAAAAAATTACTTAAATTATTTATCATTTTCGTTTTCACGTCAGTAGAACTTGATAACCATCCAAAAAATGTTGAAGAAATAAAGCTAACATGATATCAAGTAACCAAGAGTGATTTTAAATGCTCAATACAGTGTTAATCAGGTCAAGTATCAACTAATAATTATCTTTGGTTAATTCTTCCACATCTTTGATTGATTGGTGTTTTCTACTTTGGTTCATGTAGCTCGTAATACTGTGCGTACAATTGATTTGCGATTTGTGTACGCTCCAAAAAAATTATAATTTTTAATTATATTTTTATATATTTATATATAAACTATATATAAAAAATTATACATTTGTAAAAAAGCGTATAATACAATCGAAATAATACAAAGTTATATAATTGAAAAGAGATGGTTTATGTCTAAACTAATTGAAAACATTTTAATATTTGGTATGCATTACTATAAAAAACGAAAATCAAGATCAAAGTATATTATTGCAATCAACAAGTTCTAATCTTGTTTGTATTAAAATAAAGTGACTGTAATTGATAAGTTTGATTGAAAAGAGATGGTTTAAGTCTTAACTAATTGAAAGCATTTTAATCTTTGGCATGCATTACTATAAAAACAGCAGATCAAAATCACAGTATATTATTGCAATCAACAAGTTCTAATCATCTTGGTATTAAAAGAAAATGACTTTAATCGATAAGTTTGATTGAGAAGAGATGGTTTATGCGTGTCTGTTAAATCCTTAATCAAAATCTCAATATATTATTGAAATCAACAAGTTATAATGTTGTAGGTATTTTAAAAAATGACTTTAATCGACAAGTTTGATTCGAAATAGATTGATATAAGTCCTTTCTTATTGAAAACAATTTAATCTTTGATATGCGTGTCAAAATCAACAAGTTTATATTATTGCAATCAACAAGTTTAAACATTGAATAAAGGTTGTAATAAACGAAATCAGGTATATTGATTTCTTTAATTTCTTGAAAATGTTAATTTAATTCGCATTTTTGAAAATGAAATTAATTTTACATTGAAAGTTTTAATATCTATAACGCAACAATTTTTAAAGCCAATTTGTTAGTTATTTCGATCAGTAAAAACTAAGGGATTACGACAAATTTGGTAAGTTATTGGCCTAATTTTCGCTTAACATCAACTTTGTTTCAATGTTCTTTTTGTCTACAAATATAATATAATACGTACCAGTGACAAAAAGTTCTTGTTAAATTTTATTTACCATAAAATTTTATGAGAATTACTTTACACAGACACATTAATTATGCTGCATTTAATAAGCAATATTGATTTTTCAACAGCTTTATAGAAAAGAGCATTTTTCGAGAATCATTTACCACGTAAGTGGGGGCAATCAACTGAATAATTAGAATTTTTTTAGAAAGATCACATCATTTAGATTCACATCATTGATATTATCAGTAAGTATAAATTTTGTATTATAAAATTATAATATATAAATATACAAACTATAAATTTATATAAAAAGCATATTTTTTTATCATAAAGTACACTCGAATTATTGGTCGATATCCGACACAATGACGAAAATCTAAATGTCTTTTTGTTAAGAATGTATTCGAAACATACACAGAATAACATTTCACAAATGTTGTCTGTAAACAGCCAAAATTAATAAATAATAAATAATTATAATAAATAATTTATAATTAATAAATATATTTGTTATAAAATCTTTTTCTTTTAAATAAATGCATGCATTAATTTTTTCTATATACTCGACTGAGTAAAGGAAGACAGAATTTACCGTCTTATTTAATACAGAATAAAAATACTTATTTTATATTCGTCATAATATATGAATTCCTAAACTACAACTAATTTGTGTAATTAATTGAATTTCAAAACGTCTCAAAACGTTTCATTAGATAATACTAATTAGATAATTAGTATTATAAAAAGTCACTTGAAGATGAATTATTAAGTCGCTTGAAGAGGACGATAGGATTTGCCCTATGTCGGTTAGCATCATTATGCATCCGAGGATATCGTTCAGCTCGCTGTCGTCCAGTAAAGAACTCAGCCTCTGCTAGAAATTACGGATTCAGAACCGAAGAGTTGAACGTAGGACGCTCGCTTGAGCCATGTGCTTAGAGTAGCTGCCTCACATTTTTTGTTTTAATGTACTGAATATTGGTAAATATTGGCTTATTTGCGAGAACCATTTGCTGTATAAATTAAAAATAAATTATTAAATATATCAAATAATACTAATATAATAATGCTAATATTAATAGTAAACAGTATTATCAAATATAGTTAGGTGTACTTTAGTCGTCCTTTGACTTTATTTTAAATTATAGTCAAATGACAAAACTGATTTTTAATGCGACAATGTTCTAATAACAAAGTCATTCATTTTTAATAGAAATAATTTTATAATTTAAAGGCAATTTTATTAGAGATCATATTTCTTTTTCGAAAAACTTAAAAAGTAACCTTATGTAGATCAAAATCTTCTATATAAATACTAATTTTAAAATAAATTATACTTTAATTAATTATAATTAATAATTATTAAATTATTTATACTTTAATCTAGATTTCTGGTATCGATATTAATAGTAAGAGTAAATCAGTGCCTGAAATATAAACAGCATTTAGCAAATTATTTATCTAACAATGACAAAACTGGCGTTGTAGCGTAAAATGACATTTGATAATTTTTCATTTAGTAAATGATGCGTGTATCTTATTTTAAAGTATTTACAGTGAATTATAATGTACCCGCAAAACCCATAGATCAATTAGTATACAGTTTACTCACCGCATCTACATCATTGATTGAAATAGCTTGGTTGTGTCTAAGGAATTCTTCTCTTGGTATCAATCAATTTACAAACAATGATAAAACATATGAAGAAAATGATGACAAAAATGAGGTGATGGATCGACAACTAATTGAACACTATGTTATAAACTCTAAACCATATAAAAAGGCAAGCTATCAGTGTAAAGTGGCTAGTATCTCTACGCCTACAATAATAATAGGAACAAATCAAGAATACGATCATCACAAATTGATAAAAACGAATGAAATGCTAAGACATGAAGTTGTTAACGTATACAATACATTAAAAGCGGAATGCAATCGAGCAAGACGTCTCATCTATGAACTTAGAGCAACAATATTTACAAATACAGAAATAAATAATTCATTAACAACGGATTCAAAAAGCAAATACTGTAATTTTAAAACCAAGCTACAAGCATTCGACCAAACGATCAAGGATAGTCCATCCTCAGAACGTAAGGAGCAGCAATCAATTTTATTACAAACGAAGCTACTAGGTGAATACATTGACAGTTTTTTTTATTGTCGAAAAGATGAACCACCACATACAGTACATTGCATGTCTTCGAATATATTGGCAAAACTTCAACGAATTCTGTCTACATTGAAGATACTATCACCACAATCATTTTTGATATAACCAGTACGTCACAAATTTTATCAAAACTTGTGGTAATTCTGTAACAAATAAATTGCCGGATATTATCTCTAAATAACGTTAATACGCTATCCCCAATGCTCAATTGGGGGTATTATTGAGTAAATTTTTTAAAGTAACATGATACCCGCGTTTTATATTTATATTTAAAAGTGTAATTCCCATGATAAGTAGAAAAGGCTTTATCAACATTTTATTTTTTGCTAATAAAGTATTTTAAATTTGAATTTAAGTGAAAAAGTAAAATCGCGAGAAAAATTTATTTTTATTTTTGAAATTTCCGGATTCATTTTGTTCTAAAGCCTAACTGTTTATTTAGCAAACATACATTTTGACAATAATATGTTTTTAAACAATAAAAATACGAAAAATTAATTTTCAGATACGAAAGAATTTGATAAAATAATAAAATTTTAATGAAAATAACAAAATCGTATGTTTATTTTTTAACAGTAAATGAGGATTCAATGGATGATTAATAGGATGGATTAAAGTCTTAAATTTAGATGAAAATTGTTAAAGTGATTAAAAGCGAGTAATGTGGTGATATGATTTAATAAATGATTACAATTAATGCATACTTTAAATAACCTTATAATTTCTGTTAATTTTAAAAATATTTATTTTTCATTAAATTCTTCCGGATCTCAAAATTATTAATTTTATTTTTGCTATAAATCGATTATTGTCAAATAGAAGTTGTATAAAAAAATATTCTTCCAGAACTAGATAAACTCGGCAATTTCAAAAATGTTAAAAGAATAGAGCTAATGATGGAAGAATTAATGATTTGCCAGTGTCCTTTTGATATTATGCAAATGAAAGTTTTTTGAATTAAATCAGCGAGCTGGAGAATTATATTTTACATTAATTTGCCAACTTCAATTTCCTTACAGTTAAGCAAATCAAATCAGTTAATTGAGTTCGCCTATTTTGTACTGCACTTAAATTTGAAACTGTGAATATCTAAATTTTAAGATTTTATACAATTCAGATTTTATATAACCTAAGATTTTTTACAACCCATTATTTTTATGAACTGATTAACAGATAATATACCAGGTATTATAATTAGAATTCTTCTCTTATCTTCTGTGACTCTTATCTAGCAATATACTGCTTCCGATTCGTCAGCAAATACACTGCTGTAAATACAGATTAATACCGAACTATCTCGAAAGGCAATTTTTTTACTTTTTCTATCAGCTGATGTCACCTTGAATGAATTAAATGCAAATGATGATTACACAAATCATTCTCGAGTTGCTTATCCAGATTTTCTTGGTTGCAGATTTTTGAATTTTTCCATTGGCGAATCAGTTCAAATGAAACTCGTTCAAATGAACGAGTTCAAATGAACGAGTTTTAATTTTAGTATGTTTGCAAAACAAATTCTTCCCTTAAATAGCTAAATATGTAGATAAGTTCAAAAGAGTAAGCCGCATTGTTTTTTAATAGTTTTACAAGCGAAAAATGTGCACGAGCGAACAAATTGTCGGAGCATCAAACAATGTTCAATTTCAAGCAAATTCTAACAGAATTCCAACCAAAAAAGAGGTTTGTACTGGATGTTCTTCAACTCAAGATCACATCGATGAGGTCAGAAATGTTTTGTTATCTTCAGACGATGATGAGGTGTTTCCCCAATTCCTAAAAAGAGAAACTTGATTTTAATTAAAGTAACAAGACCTATAGAAAAGGATCAACTGCACAATAAATTTCTGAGAAATTTCTGGCTTCTATATAAGAACAGGATTTTATTTAATTCTGTAAAGATAGACCCCTTCGAGGAGAAAATTTATTTTGTATCATCTGATCTCGCAATGAAATACGCGGAATATTTTTCCGAGAATCTTAAAGAGTTCGGTGAACTTACCATAAGGCCTATCCTGGCTTCGATCAAAGTTACCAATCTACCATGTTCAATTGATGGGGATGACAAGCAATCGTTTATGGCGACCTTCAAAGTTTCTAGTCGACCAATCGTTGGTAGGAACGGGAACCCTATCCCAGTTGGATTTTGTACTGCGCCACAAGGAGATAGCTGAAACTCTATCAAAATCGTCTTCCAACCCATTTATGGGGTTCAACATTCGTTTCTCAACAACCAAAATAGACGAATTAACCTACCCCTACTGCAGCCGATGTGACAAATGGGGGCACTGAGCTCCAAGCTGCAGTGGGATCCCTACATGTGGTATATGGGGATCAGCCTCTTGTCTATCTCTGTCGTCGAATGACCGTTGCTCGCCCCCCCCCATCATGTTAAAACTAGAGGGAGAGCCATCCATCATGGCGCAGGAGCTGCAGTAAGTTCAATCGTACAGAAACCTTTTTATTCGTCCGGTTAAACCTACAACTTTCTTCTCTTATGTGGCCGCACCGCGCATGGATGACTCTGAGAAATTCTGGTTGATGGATATAAAGATAGAAGAGTCGCATAGAAGGTTGGAAAACTTTATACTAATGGCCGTGGGTGCTATCAACACGAATCCCACGATTCCAGTGGCATCTGTTCTTCCAGAGTCAAAGAAGAGATGGTCTTCGGCCCATGCCGTCCCCCCGTTCAAGACCGGGAAGCTTATTCGACGTATGACTAAGGGAAATGATGATATTGCCAAGGGGCAAGTACCTTCATGGATAGGGCTAGTGGTGGGAAGGGCCAATTTCCTGCACCTAGCTCTGTCTAGGTGGGCAATCCCCCATCTAACTAATACATCACAATGCAGAGTACTCGTGATCCTTTTTCACTGAATATCCTTCAGTGGAACTCGGGAGGTGCTTCCGCCCTTAGACATCTATCTGGTAGATATGCAGATATTATGGTCCTTCAGGAGACGTTGTCTATCCGTCTCCCCCATGACATTACTCGATTTATCCCAAAGCATATCTGTTCCACTATACTCCGCACATAACCCCACATCACTCCTCTTCATCTCAAGGACTCAACCTTAGTTAAGTCCTCCTTAAGGTCCTTCCCTTATTAACCTACTCATGTTCAGCCCTTTCTTGTTTAGTAGTTTCACTCAGTAAGAACGGTAAACGCCTCAATCTAGCCAATATCTACATCCGTACAGGGGAAATTCACAAGAACCATGACCTCCTGGATAGTATTATTGACAGCGGTTACGACATGATACTTAAGGATTTCAACGACAGAACTGGTCGTTGGATCAATGCAGCACTTCGCAGAGCTAGGAACGGTTATCTTATTCACAAACCCCCGTCACCTACCTTTCATTGCACATCAACAAATTCTATCCTCGACATTTTACTGCTTCACTCGAGGTGGTTGTTAAAACCCCTCTGCACGAAGCAGTCACGCCAGCATTTGTACAATTATCATGACCTAATTCGTTGGATAATTGAGAAAGATATGTTGCTTCAAATGAGGTTTCACTTTGATCCGATCAGAGTGGCCCTCTTTCAAGCGGCTATCCAACTCTTTCCCAGAATAGGAAATGAGAGTTTCACCGAATTTAATACCTACCTGTGGTTTAATACCTACCTTTGGTTTAATACCTACCTTTGGTTTCTAATAAACATACATTTGAGATCTAAAGTAAATACACAAATCACAAGATTAATATACACAATTGAAATTCTTAGCTGCTAACTAACAACTACTTACAAACAACAGAAGAAGAACCTAAACCTATTTTATATACAAAGAGCATTTTTGTAGACAAGGAGCGCAGTTTTAAAAATTGTAAACTATTGCAACCTACAGTTAATGGGAGCCAAGAAGAAAAATCTACCAAAAGCCAAGCGAGCAATCTCTGTTGATACCGATAAAACCGGCAAGCTCGAGAACATACAAGTGGAATGCTCCGCTAGCGGCTGTCAAATCTGGACATCAGTAACACATAATTGTGCTTTGGGTCAGGAAACTTGTAGCGGGCCACCGTTCTACTGCGGATTCTGTGCGGCGAAACAAATCAACTTGTTAATAAAACACTTAGAGCAATTGGAAATGGCATCGCAGCATGATCGAATTTCTCAAATTTGTGATAAATCTACTGAGACAGTGAAGGAGCCGCAAATTGTATCACAGCAATATGGATTTTGTCAAGTTTATGATAAATCTACCGAGACAGTGACGGAGCCGCAAATTGTTACAACTAATGTATTTTCACTCCCCGACACCCCACGTCCCGTCCTTCCCGTCTCGTTTCTCAATACCTTGCATCCATCAATCAAAATCACCTCCACCAACCTCCACTATCCTTCTACTCATAACCCTTCCTCGCATCGCTTGCCACCCTATTTATTATCATTATCCTCTATGTCTACCGTCGTCAAACCAAATCCCTCCAAATCATCAACTGCCAGCTCTTCTATCGTGATCTCAACTACTCACGTCAGTCGTCCTCCTTTACGGAAGCGCTTTGCTTCTCGCGATCGTTGCGTCATTATCACTAATATCACGCCTTCTAACTCCTTATCTCCACAAACACGCCTAGACCACGATGTTTCCGCCTTCAGATCCATCCTCTCGTCTATTGTCCCTGCGGATAAACCATCCTTTTTCAAGGACATTTCTCATGTCGCATTCATCCGTCTAAACAAATCTTCTCAATCTAATCCTTCCCAGCCCCCTCCTAAAAATTGTTTTCAAGCATCGCTCTCACGCGTCTTCTGTCCTCTCTCAACGATTCAAACTCATGTCATCTTCAACCACTCGAATTTTCCTCGATCGCGCCCCTTCTGAAATCGCTCAAATCTCTTCAGCCCGCATCGAAAAACACCGTCGTGAGGAAAACGGCGAGACATCACTCTCCATCTGAAACATAGACGGAAATCTTCAAGTTGTCCACACCCGTCCAAAAATTCGATGGCGCTTCATCTCTCCTATGTGTCTTCTCCATTAGACTCTTTCGCCACAACACACGGTTTCCGCATCGATCTCCTCAACACTAGATCTATTCTCAATAAATCCGATCTTATCCTCAACCTATTCACCAAGCAATCCATCGATCTCTTCTGCCTCACCGAATCCTGGCACTCAGATTCCGACGACCTTTCCATTCGCCGTCTGCTCTCTGCCGGTTGCTAACTAGGTGAATCCGCCCGTCCCCTCAGCTCATGCCCTTCTAAATTCTCTAATCATGGCGGCATCGTCGCATTCGCGCGTCACCCAGCGTCTCTTCGCAAAATCAATCCCCCTTTCAGTCCTTGCTCTTTTGAATTGCTCAATTGTCGTTATTCTAACCCGATCACCCTAGATCTCGCCATTGTATACCGTCCTGGTTCTTCAGCTCCTACTGCCTTATTTTTAACCGAACTCGCTGACCTCCTTTCTCATTGTTCATTGTCCTCAATCCCTTCACTCGTTCTAGGCGACTTCAATATCCGCCTAGACCGCCCCTCTTCAACGGATTCCATCCGGTTCATCAACATTCTATCCAACTACAATTACAAACTAATCTCCACTGCCCCCACACATATACTTGGTGGGGCACTCGACATCATCGCTGTCCCCGATCATTTTGCTGCCTACACCTCACTGTCCATCTCTGATCCTGGTCTATCCGATCACTTTCTTATCACCATTGATCTCACTCGCAACCACACCCCTCCTCACATACCTACAATCCAACGTCGCCCTTGAAGAAATCTTGACCTCTCCCTTCTCCGCTCTACCTTACTCAAATCATCTATATCATTACCTACAATAACATATTCATCTCCTCACGATCTCGCCTTTCTTTTCGACTCTGAACTCACATCCACTCTCGATATTATCTTGCCCTTCAAGTCTCATCCACACCGTCGCTTGCACCGTGCCCCATGGTTTGACATCCAATGCCTACTCTCAAAGCGTCGACTCCGCCATGCTTTTCGAGTCTATCACCGCTCTCTCAGACGTGATTTCCGCTCGATCACTCCGTCTTTCCGTGATTCCTATATTGCTCTTCGACGGTATCATCTCAACCTACTAAGTACCAAATGCAACTACTTCTGGCAGCATAAAATCATCACTTCATTCAAATCTAAGACTCTCTGGCATACTTTTAACTCAATCCTTGCTCGCTCCTCTTCGCCGTGCAACATCAATGCCAATGATTATTCGTGATTTCTCCAGACTAAAGTATCCAAGTTGCCCTCTCACACCCCGGTCTCCAACCTATCCCACTCTGCCCAGTCTAATCTCATCCTTCCGGAACTCTTTCATCTTCTCCCTGACTCACCTACAGAAGTATCATCTGTCCTCATGTCCTTGCCCAACAAAACCTCACCTGCTGTTCTCCTGCATACTCACATATTAAAATCTATATGCTCATCGATATCCCCATTTCTCACAACCTTGTTTAAATCGTCCATCTGCAGTCGTATCTTCCCTTCAAACTAGAAATCCGCAATCGTTCGTCCCCTCTTTTAGAAACAATCGCTCGACCCCTCCCTCTCTTCTAGCTATCGCCCCATTTCACTACTCCCTACTCTTTCTAAGCCCTTAGAACGCCTCATCTTAATACAAATCAACGCTTATCTCTCCTCATCCAATCTGTACCCTCCTTTCCAACCCGCTTTCCGCTCTAATCACTAGACAGAAATCGCATGCATAAAACTGTACAACGACTTACTCATTTCTCGAGACAAGGCTCTATATAGTATTCTCATGTCCCTCGACCTCTCCTCCGCATTCGACATTGTCGACCACTCCGTCCTCCTTTCTCGCCTTCGTTATGATTACGGCTTTTCTTCCTCCTCCGTAGCATGGTTCGCCTCATATCTATCCGACCGTTCCTTTAGCGTCTGTTCTAATTCATCATCCTCCCCTCCAATCCCTATTTTTTGAGGGGGTCCCACAAGGTTCAGTCCTAGGTCCCCTGCGTTTCTCTCTTCTGCTTGGCGATCTATCTCCGTTTATCAAACCTTACTCCTTTAAGGTCATGTAATACGCCGATGACATTCTAATCTATGATCATGCACCCGCACATCGAATTCACGATATCGACATTTCTGCGTCTAACTGTCTTTCTTTTATCTACAAACGTCTCTCCAATCTCCATCTCGTTCTAAACCCCGAAAAGTCCAAAATAATGTGGATCCTCCCCCGTAAACCAAACATATCTCCTCCTACTGTATATTCTGCCTCATCGATCATCCCCATAGTCCACAATCTCACTTTCTTAGGCGTCCATTTCGATGATCACGTTTCCCTTAAACCCTTCGTCCGTGACAAGGTCTGCTCATCTAACTTAATTCTCCGTGACATCCGCCGTATTCGCCCCCTTATCGACTTCCGTTCTTGTATGTCTCTTCTTTTATCGCTTCTTTTCCCTAAAATCGATTACTGCCTTAGCCTTTTCGCCAATTCTCCAATATCTATCATTCTACCCCTACAACGAATATTCAACACCGCCGTTCAAGTGCTCTTTCGTCTCCGTCGCTTCGACCACACATCCACATATTTTGCCCAACTCTCCTGGCCCACCATCCACATCCGCATCAAACTCCGCCTTCTTCTCGTTACCTTTCGTCTCATCGCTGTCGGCTCCCCATCGTTCATCAACCTTCCTTTCTTAGACGATACTCGCCCCACCTCGCTATCGCTTCGTTCGTGTCATATACTCTTACTCCACGTTCCTAATTACTCCAACAACTACGGTCTCTGATCCTTCCTCGTCGCCGCCTCACTCGCCTGGAATCAACTCCCTCTCGACGTCCGCCGCGCCCCCTCCTTTATCACATTCAAACACCTCCTCCGTTCACACCTTCTCGACACCTGATTCACAGTCTTGTTTTGTTGTGGTCATGTAAGCGTGCGCTGGCACGCATTTGCCACGTTAAAATAAATCCTTTTTTTACCTCTTTTCGCAAGCTACCGCGATTATATCGACTACCTATAAAGGTCGTATATACAATCCCACTCCGACGAAACTCAAGGTCCAAGCGAGATTGCTTAACCACTCTAATCTCTCTAATTCCGCCCGACAGGCTCTCTCGAATGAATATTGGAGCACTAGATATAGGTTCCAGCTGAGTAGCGATAGGACGAGTATTGCTCGCTTTAATCCTTCTCAGTCTTCCTTTTGGAATATTTTTAAGAAGGTTGCTTGCTGAAAGGATAGAGCATTGGGTTGGATAAGGAATGTTGGCCTTGATAAAGTTTTGGAGAAATCACCAGCCCTACACAATTATGGAGCCACTCAATCACATCAACCAATCCCGACTTGGTGTAACTTCAAGAGTAGGGATCTATCTGTTACGGATATCCTTTACTCCTGGGGTTTACTCCCGGGCATCTCCAAATCCTTCGCTTCACTTTCTTCTCGGGTCTGTCAGCTTTTGACAGTAGATCAGAGAAGAGAGGTGGCTGTCACAATGCTTTCAGCCTCCCCATCCGATGTATCGGGCATTAATATTAGTAAGCGTGTTTTTATTCCTAAGAAAAAATCCTGCTCATGCCTTCGTGTCGATTTACGAAAAAGCGCTTGCGCGTAAAATTCGCGACCATTTAAGTAGGCGTAATGTGATCCCTCAAGATGTTCATGGGTTCGTCAAAAGTCGCTTGGTCTATTCATCAGTTGGTGAGGTAGAGCAGTTTTGTCGGGATAATAACCATCGTCCAGTTGTAGCTGTTTTCCTTGACTTTTTTGCTGCATTTGACCGCATCTCCATTCCTTTTGTGATCTGTTCGCTCAGGTCCCTCGGGTTGCCTGCGAGAATTGTGAACAGAGTGGAGATCCTGCTGTATACTAAGCGATTTTACTATAAAGACGACCCTGATGCGCGTCTGTTCTACCCTATTACGGGTGTACCACAAGGATCCCCACTTTCTACTATCTTATATCTTGCTGCCTCATTTAACTTATTCAAAATATTTAAACGCAAACAACGTCTTGTGGTGTCCGCTGATGACACCACAGTCCTGTTCACTGGACATAGGTGTAAAGACGTAGTCTCTGACATCATCCGTTTCTTTTTAAGATTAAAAGACCAGTTACCCATATTCAATCTTATTTTAAACTCAGCTAAATCGCAGGTGGTCGTCTTTCATGGCACCCTTGCTACAAAGCAAAAACTTAAGAGATTAGCACTCTCGGCGTTTTCTTTCATATTTGCCCCTGAACCACTTCCCACTTTCACAAGTCGAGTAAAATACCTGGGATTCACCGTTACGGTGAACTGGTCGTCGAAAGCTGACCTGGATAGACTAAAACGTATCCTGAAGAAACCTAGATTGGCCCTGAAACGGGCTCAGCATCTGTTGTTGAAAGGGAAAGCCCACGTGCGCCTTTTGGGCACTTGGGCTATCTCAGGATTAGTCTTCTTCTCAAGAGGACGTCCCACAGAGCAAAGGCTAAGGTTTCTCAAGCTCTTCGTCTCTCGATTACTCAGCATAGTCCCCGCCGATTGGATTCTTCGGGGGTGATAGACCCCGAATGGTTCAGTCGGAAGTCGGCGTGTTGGATCAGTTGAGGGGCTCAGATCCCCCTGGACATGATGCCATGAAAGATAAAGGGAAGATGAAGAAAAACGAAGTGGAAATGCTGTTATTTTTTATCTGAGTTTGTTATGACCTACTTTTTTTATTCTTGCATGCTATATTTTGGTATTTAATAAAATCTTTATTTATTTAAAACATTAAGCCACGCATGTGTTGCATTTGGTCTTAGCGCAATCATAAACTCTATCGTACGAATATTAAATATACATCTGAGTGCCACTGAGGTTGCAAAGCGAACACCAACTATACCATTGTCATAAATAACAGAGTTCAGCAGTTGAGGAGTTTGCTTATAATAAGTTTCGCATAGTGAAAGCCACATATATCTTGTGCAAACAACAAGTAACTCTATAAAACTGAAGTGGAGATCCTCATCTTTCACGGATGATCCTAATTATAGCGAAATAATAGTTACAAAGATGGAATGGGGAACGTCCCTGATGGACTCTCATCCGCAAGGTAAGTTAAACTATTTTCAGTTGAATATAAATAATGTTAAAAGCAAAACCAAATTGGTACATCTTATACCCAGAGAAAATTGAAAAAATTTCATTTTCCAGCAAAGACCAAAAAAGTGCATGGTTAAAGTACCATAAGGAATGAATTCATAAATTCAATAAAAATATGGTGCTTTTTAAATTTATTAAGAATAACGGCTATTTCACAAAAATAACATTTAACGACGCAAGGATTAAAGATGATTATATAAACCATTTTTTGAAAAAGAGATTTGCTCGTTTTTAGATTTGTCACCTAAGGTATATGGACTGCTAACAAGTATTCCCGATAATGTTAGTGTGCTGGAAGTTAAAACCTTTTGTAATGAGTTTGGCTGTAAATTAGTTAAGGGGTGTAAAGAGAAAGGTTTTGAATACTTTTGTGTATTAATAAATGGCGAAAATCAAAAGTTACAGTTATTCAAGCAGGCGAGACCTGGATTAGGCGGTCAGGAATTGTAATTTATTTTCTCCAATGATAAGTATTCAAGATGGACCTACCCAAAGTTTTTTAACTGCCAACACTGGGGGTATTTAACTTCAATATGTGATAAGAAAGCTGTGTGTACACTGTGCCAAAGAACATACCTCAATAAGCTGCCCCTCAAAAGTTACTAGGAAATGTGGAAATTGTGGAGGGTCGCATAATGCATATGATCATAGGTGTTCAGCTTTCATAGCATACATCGCTTCAATCCAGAGTAATGCAGAACTGAAACACCACTTGAACACTGGGACGGTGGTAATAAGGAGTTCTAATTAAGCTCTTTTATTTGCGAATGCACCAAAGACTAGAATAATGTAAATCCTTTGAACATTCAAGAGTAAAATTGAAAAGTTAGAGCAAAGAATCAGAGACCAGTAAGCCCTAATTGAAAGGTTGATTATTACAATAGACAAGTTAACAGTTCAATTTTCTTCAATCGTACCTTCACAACACCCTAAACGGAGTGCAATTTGGACATGGAAGTTGATGAGATAAATGCATTCATTGATGATAAATCAGAAGCATATGAATACATGGATGAATCGAGAAAAATAAATCAAATATCTAAAAATAAGTTTTTAACGTCTCAGACTGAAGATACCCATATTGACTCATATTGTGAAGAATGACCCTGTAAATGAGACATTACTATAATGTCTATTACTATGGTAATGGTAATAGACATTACCATTATTTATGGTAATAGTAATGTCTACATTACTATATACTCATAAACATCTCAAAACTGTCTCCTTTAACAATCTATGTAGGTGCATTGGTAAAATTTCTAATTTACCTGATTTGTTTTTGTTACAGAAAGCACGCTTGTCTAATAGTGTATCACATTGTCTTTATTTTTCGAACATTACATATGACATGTTCTATAATGGTTTGAATAACGAACTAGCGTTGTGTGTTCTCGTATGGAATGGTTTTTATCCTTAACAGGTATTTAACATATGTGAACCTCGGGGGAGTTTCCTTGGATACTTCTGTCTTAATTAAGACTAGAAGAATTACGTGTGCAAATATCTACATAAAAAGTAGGGTGTGGCAATCCAAAAATTCAAAGAAAATCAGTGGTTAAGGGTTTAAAGAAAATACTTGAGTCTAATTCAGCATAGATTTTAGTGAATTTAATTATAATCAAGGAAAAGTAGTATTTTCTTGCCTTAGGGAATATGCACCAGTCTTGTGTCCTAGGTTCCTTCATTATCTAGGAATAACAGTGTCTATTCTTTTCTTGACTTAGTCATCATAAATTTGAAATATTATAATTCAGGACTAATATGATCAGACAATTTTGACCCCGGAATTCACGACTGTGGAAACCAGATGGTCTTCTGATCAGGCGTTACCAATAACATTTTTAAAGAGAGATTTCTCCCTAATCCGAGGGACATTGCGCCGCTCAATTTTAGATTAAATTATTTTATGGGATCTGTTTTGCAGCATGATATTAAGTTGGTGTCGGATGCCATTTAGGAGAATAGCAAATTACTGTATAGGAGTACACCGTTGTTCCCTAAATACTCGCAGAAAATACTACATCAGATGAAAGTTATGGTCACAAATTTTATAAGACAAGTCGCCGAGAAGAAAGAAAAGAAGTGTATAATATTTTATTTCATGTATCCAATGTGTGCATTGTACTTTTCAGATAGTTTAATAAAACTCCAGTTACGCAAGATACTTGTTGGAAACTGTAACATTTTCTTTTGCAAAAGAAGCCCTGAAAAGCTTTAAGAAAATTCAACAAGATATAGCTGACTCAGCCCTTATTTCGATCGATGAAAGCAAAATTATGTGAGTCGAAACGGATGCATCTAATCACACAATAGCCGCTGTATTGTCGATGGAAGGTCGTCCTGTCGCATTTTTTCTGACTCTACAAGGTGTAGTAAAAGGCTATTCCGCGATCGAAAAAGAGGCACTCGCTATTGTCAAAGTTATCAAAGAATGGGGAAGAATTGGGACACTATTTACCGGGAAAACAGTTCGAGATCATAAACAACCGGAGAAGTGTGTCATTTATTTATTCGAAGCAACATCGTAGCCAAATCAATAACAACAAGATGGTAAGATGGCGAATCGAGCTAGCTCTATTTCATTTCAATGCCATATATCGCCCAGGTATCCAAAATACAACTGCAGATGCCTTATCTCATATTCGTTGTGCAATTGTTCAATGAAACCTCAATCCTCTTTGAATGGTTCACAGTACGCTTTGCCATCCGGGAGTGACGATACTTATGAATATTGTCAGGCACTATAATATGCCGTATAGCATCGAATATGTTAAGTTAATTATTAATCGATGCAAAGAATTTGCGAACCTGAAGCCACGATTCATGAAACTTCCAAATGCTCGTTTAATCAAAGCAAGCTGTCCCTTTGAGAGACTCCCGACTTCAGAGGTCCGATACCGTCAGTCACTAGAAATTGGTACATCCGCGTCGTCATTGACGAGTATTCAAGATTTCTATTTGCATAACATGTGCTGACATCTCAGCATGTACCGTTATAAAAATGCTTCAAACAGCTCTTCTAATTATTCGGTACTCATTTATTCTCTCAGATAACTGTCCCGTATTCATCTCGGCAGATTTGAAATCATTCCTAGAGAACTTGGGAATATCATCCAGTGATTCCATGTCGTATAAACTTAGTGGAAATGTCAAGTTAAGAGATACAACCTAACACTGGAAGCCAATCGAGTTGGACATCTTAACAAACAAACTACCAATAAACAAAAATATGAATAATCGATGCCTCGCGCTTACTATGTACATAAACTAACTGTACTACACACGATAGATCCCGTGTTTTTCAACGCGGATCCCCGATTCGAGATACGACTACAGAGTGCTGTCGAACAATAATAAAGTGATTGTCAGACGTCACATTACGGATAGTATATACGAGGCGCCAACAGAAGTTGTCGAAGTTGTCCAACCTAATCCACACTTTTCTAAAATACTTAGAAAAGAGGGCGTTGAAACGACCATCTAATAAACACCTTTCACTATACCCGCGCAACTCGGAAACATCCTCCACTGTGTTCGAATATCCCGAAGTGGCGGATGAAGACCACGACCTCCCTGAGAATAGAGCAAATCTGACTAATCGGAACACCGCAGATGCTCCTGAAAGATTATTTGTAAGCGACATCTGTCAGCGTTGTCGCGACAACGCTGACAGCCACTGTACCTGAAAGATTATTTGTAAGCGTGGAATATTTTATTCCACGCTTTTTACTAATATTTTATTTCATGTGCTCAATGAGTGCATTGTACATTTCAGATAGTTTAATAAAACTCCCTAACAAGTTCAGCAGAGTATTAGAACGGAGGGCATATTGAAAAGGGGTATGAATTGACTTGATATAACACAAGACGCTGAAGGAGTTTAGATAAGGTCCGGAGAGGGGAAATCCGGTGGTATGAAGATGTAGGTAAAGGATCGAGGTATGGTTTCTTCAGACTATGACGTACGATGACTGCTTTCCAGTTCTTTGGAAAAATGCAGCTACGAGTAAATAATGGAAAAGTGTGATAAGGAACGGTGATGTGTTTTAATGAATTTATGTGCATACGTAGGGATAGGGTCGGCAGACGAAGAGGTATTGGGCATAGAGAGAGGAGAACCTTAGAAACTTCGCTAGAAGAAACAGGAAGATGGAATAGCTCATGAAGAAATTTGCAAGATTAGTAAGACGAGGATTTATAATTTTCATGAGATGATCGCAGTGATTTTTGACTAAAAATAAAATGAAAACTCGTAGGGATCCATGGAGTGAACATTAGAAGTGATAGTAAGAAGATAATTAAAGGTTTTCCAACTATACGTTTGATCGTACGATGATGCGATCTTGTTTTGCTAAGTATGGATAGACTACAAGCTGTTAGAAACGTTGCAGAATGTGACGAAAGAAGAGATTCATGGATAGCGAAACGCAAGAGAGTAAATTCGAAGAGTTTCTATGGCCGACTTTAAGTATGAGAGATGCGGACAGGAATGAACTGGATAGCAATATTAACAGTGATTAGAAAATGATCGGAAAAACAGGATCTGAGATTGTAGAGAAAGCATATTTAATGATATTGTTAGTAAAAGCGTTAATATCAAGAGAGCAATCAAGAATATGGATGGGAGGTTTTTTAGTTGCTGTGGCTAAAGTCGGACAGAAGACTTACAATTTTTACGGAATCTGAATCAGAAGGGCGATCTATTGTCATTGATATCATCAATGACAATTAATGGTAAAGAAGAAAGTGAACGGTTTGATATTAGATCGGTGAGTTCATTTAAAAATAGGCACGACGGTGAAGATGAACCTGGGCGATAGATGATTACAAGTGGAATATGATAAGTAAATGAAAATTTACAAAGGAGCAATTCAAATATAGTACAGGGTCAGGTGAAATCGATTTTTTCAAGAGACGAAGAGATACGATCGAATGCGACGATTCCGCAATGATTAGAAGAAGTAGTTAATTTTGTTGAGTCAATAGGGCGAGCGGAGTCGTTTAGAGAAAATCCGAAAGAACATAGATTACGGATTGCAAGGTCATCAGAATCAATAAGTCAGGATTCAGTGAGATATAACATATTTAGTGATTGCTGTGAGAAGAGATGATAAGTAAGTCAGTTTCGTGAATAATTGAGCGGGTATTAAGAAGATCCATACGAAAAGATTATTTTGTTTAATTGCTGGCTAGGGGAGGAGATGAAGATGAGAGACCGGTCGCCAACGAGATTTTGACGTAGATAAACTTCACATTTCCATTTACATTTTTGATGACAAGATATGACACGCCATTAACTTCGCGTCGACGCTTTTCAAGACGAGCAGTGGAGAGTTGAGCAATTTCAGAGGTTAACGATCGGGTAAAATTTGACATGCAGAGGGGGATGACATGTTTAAACCTTTGAGATAAGATAGTAAGCATTTTGGTGAGGTTTCTAAGAACAAGCCTAAAAAGTGGAGGATGATAAGAATCGTTAGCATAAACGGATTTATTAAGACAATACACGAAAAGTGGAGAAATTACTGAATAGAGACAGATTATCGGTAGGAAGAATCGTTGCAAAGAGTGAAAGGAATATCAACATCAAGACAGACTTGGGGAGAAGAGGAATCAAAGGACTCAACAGATATGATAAAACACCAAACGCGAGAGGGAAATCGATTACGTGGAAATTAAGGGGTCACGGTAGTAGTCGGGAGTGGGTCAAATACTCAAAGATCATACGTAAGAGAGCGATAAATTTGTGTGAACGAATGCAATAGGGTACAATGAGAGATACTGTCAGGTGAAGAAGACATTGTTACAGGATACGCCGCGAGTGCGATGTGAGAACGGCATTGGGAATGATGAAAGCTGGCCGAGATAGTGGAGTGGTAGAAGGGCAGATAGAGAACATTGACGTCAATTTTTCAGCCGAATCAGGTATTACTGTCGGGTCAAATTGAGGTAATTGGATTCGTAAACAATTAGGTTTGTAAGATGGCAGGTCATCAGACGAATCGGCGCAACTATTATCGGCGGTGCTCCCGACATCACTGCTGTTCTCAACTGCTTCGATGACTATACCTCTTTGTCAATGACTTATCCTGATTTGTCCGATCATTTCCGTGCCACTCTTACTCGTCCCCATCCTCCTTCTCCGCCTCCAGCATTATCCACACCGAGTCGACCCTGGAACTTCTCGATATCCCTATTCTCTGCACAGCCTTACTCAATTCTTCACTCTTTTCACTTCCTCTTAACTATCTCTCACGATGATCTCTTCATTCTGTTTTTTTCTAAACTTACGAAAATCTTTAATAACCTTCTGCTTATTCGACCCCTACGTTTTCAGCACTTGCACAATCCGAATGTAGTTTTTCTAAGAGTCGACTCCGTGACTCTTTTCGTGTGTTTAATCGCTTACTTAAACGTTCTTCAAACTCAATCACTTAAAATTTCCTTTCTTCCTATCTTTCGCTCTGTCGTTCCATAATATTCTTATGCGTTTAAAGCGTACTCTCTTTTGGCGAAATCAACGCGAGTCTTCTTTCAACTCTAAATCTCATTGAAAATCGTAAACTCAATTCTTTCACGATCATCTACACTTTGCAACATAAATCCTGATGAATTTGTTTCTTATCTACAATCTAAGCTATCTAATTTACTTTATCTTCTACCCATATACCCATTGTATCCTCTCTTATCTTCAAATACTACGCTCACAGAGCTGGTCCACCTTCTTCCTGTTTCGTCTGATGAAGGTTCTACGGTTATTGTGTCATTACCTAATATAACATCTCCTTCTGACATAATTCACACTCACTTGCTAAAAAATATCTGCTCATCTATATTATCTTTCTTAACCACTTTTTTAACTTGTCTATTCACAACCGCACATTTTCTTCCAACTGGAAATGCGCCACTGTTCGCCCTCTCCTCAAAAAGCAATCTTTCGACCCTTCACCACCATCTTAGTACCGATATATCTCACTTCTCCTAGCCCTCTCTGTGGTATATAGTCAATAATCTCTAATTGACATGAGTATCTATAACTGTTTTTATAAACTGATTGTTTTCTAGATTGATAAATAAAACCTCTTTGGTTTAGACTTCGTTTACATTACGACAATTTATTTATCAATTTGTTATGGACAAGCTGTTGAAACCAGATGTGCTTTCATTGTCAAAGGATTCGACGGATTCAGAAACACAGTGGAGGCATTGGAAAACTCGATTAAATGCGTTTCTTTCTTGTATTCCCGATCTTAGAGAAGAGCATAAAATGCCACTATTAACGAACCTGATCAGTGCAGATCTGTTTCGATACATCGAGTCTACCGAAATATTTGCAGATGCAATGCTTGCTCTAGAGGCTTTGTTCGTAAAGCCGCGCAATGTGGTGCTTCAACGACACGTTTTGTCAACGTACAAGCAAGCTTATCCACAAACCATTGATCAGTTTCTACATGAACTACTGCATTTAGCAAAATCATGTGATTTTGAGGATGTAAATGCGAAGCGTTATCACGATGAGTACGTTCGCGATTCGTTTATTCGAGGGTTGGCTTCTTCGAGCATCCGTCAACGTTTATTGGAGTGGTCAAAGCTTTCGCTGGGCGACTCTTATCAAGCTGCTCGATCGCTTGAACAGGCCGAATTACAAGCTAACTCGTACTCTTGTCAACCTGTGCAAATGATGGATCCTATTAATGTTGCAGCTAGTAGTGAAAATATGACGGACGACTCTCCGGCAATTCAAGTTAATGCTACCCGTCAATCTTGTTTCTTCTGTGGAAATGCAAAACATCCTCGAGCCCAATGCCCGGCGCTAAAAGTTAAATGCCGATCGTGTCAAAAAGTCGGTCATTTTGCCAAAATGTGCATGTCCAGGAAGCGCAATTCGATTGACTTGAATTCAATAGAGATTGCTCAAATTTCACAGCTTTCTTCTCCGGGTCTCAAGAACGCCATGGTTTCTATAATGGCTTACGGTATCAAAATGAATGCTCTGATAGATACTGGTAGCAGTTCAAATTTTATATCGTCAAACATGATAAAACGTTGTAAACGGTCAACTACTAAGTGTTACGAAATTGCTCGGATGGCATCGTCTTCTTTTCAAAGGGTATTGAGGGAAACAGTTGCTCTCGATTTGGAGTTAATGGGCGAAAAATATTATGGTGTCAAGTGTTTTGTTCTAGACAACCTTTGTGCTGATGTAATTTTGGGCCATCCTTTTCTCAGGCGTTTCAAGCATCTTGCACTGGAGTTTGGAGGAATGCATGCACCGATTGTTATTGGGGCCCTGGAAGCAATGCATGTTGAACCACATCCGTTATTTGAACATAGGAGTATCGATATTCGTCCATTGCAAACAAAATCTTGTCGACGAACTCCTAGTCAGGACGCATTTATTAAATCAGAAGTAAAGCGACTTCTCGAAAACGGCATCATATAATCAAGTTCATCCCCCTGGAGGGCACAAGCACTCATTGTTACAAATTCTCAGGGAAAACAAAGAATGGTGATCGACTATTCACGGACGATCAATCGATTCACATTGCTCGACGCATTTCCCTTGCCACGAACGGATGATTTAATAGACAAGCTTTCGAACTATCGAATATTCTCATGCGTGGATATGAAAGATGCCTACAATCAACTACCTATTTTACAATCCGAAAAAGAGTTCACCTCTTTCGAGGCTGCTGAAGGCCTTTATCAATACAAACGAGTGCCTTTCGGGCTCACAAACGGTGTAGCAGTGTTCCAGCGCATCATGAATAGTTTAATTGACAGAGAAGCATTGTCTGGTGTCTTTTCGTATCTCGACGACATTTTAATTGCAGGAAAGAATAGGGAAGAGCATAACGCAAACCTCCAGAAATTCTTAGCCATGGCAAGAAAATAACATCTAACATTAAACGAAACCAAGAGTGTGTTCGCATCCGAGTCAATAAGCGTTTTGGGACAGTGTATTGAGAACGGAATGATTAAGCCCGACCCACGACGAACTAGACCAATCTTCGAGCTCAAGAATCCGACGGATGCAACCGAACATTCCCATCTGCGGGGGTTGCTAACTTACTATTGTCGCTGGATATCTGGTTTTGCGCACCGCGCTCGAGATTTTGCTACAGAGACAAATTTTCCCATGGGTGAATCAGCAATGAAGAGTTTAAAGGATATAAAAGCAGCTTTAATGTGTGCCTTCCGTTCGTGTATAGATGAAAATTTACCGTTTGAAGTAGAGACAGATGCATCAAAAGTAGCGATAGCGGCTACCTTGAGCCAGCATGGTAGACCAGTTGCTTTTTTTTCGCGAGTACTGTCCAAACATGAAAAGCGCAATCCAGCGATTGAATTAGAAGCTCTGGCAATAACTGAAGCTCTTAAAGAATGGCGTCACTACCTCATTGGACGTCCATTTCGAGTTATTACAGATCAAAGATCAGTTGCTTATATGATGTCTTCACATTCGAATATGATAATAAATGAAAAAATTGAACGCTGGCGATTAGAGTTATCCCAATTTCGCTTTGAGATCATTTATCGTCCCGGCGTTGACAACGTAGCAGCGGACGCTTTATCACGACTAGCATGCTCCGGCGTAACGACTTCTCAATCAGACTTAATAAAATTACACCGTTCACTATGTCATCCTGGTCAGACAAGATTGTGGCATTATGTCAGGGCGAAGAATTTGCCATTTTCTTTAAGTGATATACGGGAAGTTGTAAACTCTTGTTCAACGTGTGCAAAGATAAAGCCGAGATTCTATCGTCCTCCCAACAGCGTCTTAATCAAATCACTTCAACCGTTTGAAAGTTTGTCAATCGACTTCAAGGGTCCACTTCCCAGTAAAACAAACGCAAAATATATACTGACGGTCGTCGATGAGTTTTCAAGGTTTCCGTGGGCATTTCCGTGTTGTGATACTTCTGCCGAATCAGTTATAACATGCTTAAAGCAGCTTTTCTACCTTTTTGGGACACCGAAATATTTGCACTCAGACCGAGGAAGCGCTTTTGTGTCACGCGAATTCAAAGTGTTTACATCTTCACTTGGGATTGCTACAAGCCAAACTTCTTCTTACAATCCGCGGGGCAATGGCCAATGTGAGCGATTAAATGGAACGATATGGCGTGGAATTCAGTTATCGGTGTTGGATGCGAAATTACCAATACAGTCTTAGGCGTCAGTTTTGCCTTCTGTGCTGAACTCAATTCGGTGTTTGCTGTGTACATCTACCAACGCAACGCCTCATGAACGTATGTTCAAGTACGACCGAGGATCTTCAACAGGCCGTTCGCTACCAAGTTGGCTTTTAAATTTGGGGCCGGTTCTGGTTCGTTGTCGTAATAAAGGAGACAATGTGGTACAAGAAGCACTGTTGCTAGAATCGAACCAGCACTACGCTAGAATACAACTAAAAAGTGGGCACGTTTCCACGTTTCAACGCGGGACTACACCTTGCCCTGAAGATCAACTATCATTGTCGTGATGGAACAATTGCAGAGTCAAACAATACTAACCAAAAGGAATTCCTACATCCAACAACGACATCCATAAGCCAAGATCTTAACTTATCAAACTTTGAGGAAGCCTCCTCCCAAGCAATGGACGGAAATAGCAACGAAGAAGCTACATCAACCCAATCAAACTTGAATTTGGATAGGCAGACGATTACTACTCAAGTCAACCAATCTAACAACGAGGTACGAAGAAGTAAAAGACAGCGAGGTCAACCTGCTTATCTTTCAAACTATTATGTAGGGGAAGAATGTGGTATATAGTCAATAATCTCTAATTGACATGAGTATATATAACTGTTTTTATAAACTGATTGTTTTCTAGATTGATAAATAAAACCTCTTTGGTTTAGACTTCGTTTACATTACGACACTCTCTAAACTCCTTGAGCGTCTTGTTCTCAAGCAAGTTAATGCATATCTATTTTCCTCCAACTTGTTCCCTCCCTTCCAAGCTGCTTTTCACTCTAATCACTCTACTGAAATTGCCCGTCTTAAAGTTTATAACGACTTATTCATCTCGCGCGATCAAAAATTATGTAGTGTCATAGTTTCTCTTGATCTATCATCTGCTTTCGACATCGTCGATAACTCGATTCTTCTCCATCGTTTTCGGTATAATTATGGCTTCTCTTTACACACTGTGGCTTGGTTTTCTTCATATATATCAAACCGTACTTTTCGCGTTTTTTAACTATTCTCTTTCTTATTCTTCTTCCATTCCGTCCGGTGTTCCACAAGGCTCCGTATTAGGCCCTTTGTTTTTCTCTCTTCTTCTCGGTGATTTGTCTTCTATTTCTCATACATTTAATTTTCATCTTATGCAATATGCTTATGACATTATCATTCATGCTCACGCACCTGCTTATTGTATTCATGATCTTAGTTTTCTCACTAATTTGAACTTTCTTGGCTACTTAATTAACCACTTACAATCTAATGATCAAAAATTCAATGAGCCAATTGTGCGTTATCGGAGGATCAAAGGATTATACAATTGCAACAGAAATCGGAGAATACCGTATAAACACAAAAAAATGCTGGTAACTTCGTCTACAATATCAAACGAGGTAAATGGGTTGTTGTCATCTACCGTAAAAGAGGTAATTGGGGAACTTCTCCTAATACTCAAATGAAAAAAATCTGGCGGTTATTAAGCTATCAGCGCCAATAGAGCGCCATAAGTTATTTAACATATTCCTGCGGAAGTTTACTGAAAAATATAATAATAGAGTCCTATTCCACTCAGTACGCTACTTTGAAACTGAAATCAAGATCTCATTCGTTTCCTGGGACCTTGCGAAGGAGTATGAAACTTTTTCCACGACGAATTAATGGATGCTGACACAATACAATTTAAACCTATTCAAGCTTCCATCAAAATTTCGAATCTTCCTCCCCTCCTGGATGAGAAGGATATTGAGTCTATAAAGAGACTATTTGGACTAACAAACTTCGGTACATGACTGGGAAGAACGGATTTCCTTTCCCGATAGCTCTTGCGTCCTCTTCCATTGATAATGATGAGATTCTAACAAAAGCCGCCTGTAACCCATTTTTGGGACATAACCAAATGTTTAAACTCATAAGCACTGACGAGCTAACTTACCCGCACTGCAATACTTGCCACAAATGGGGCCACATGGGCTCTGGATGTGTTAAGGAGAAGTCTTGTGGGGTATGCGGCTTAAAGAATTGACCGCAAGTTGGCGGGAAGTGCTCCTCTCAGCCCAAGTGTTCAAATTGTGGAGGAGCCGATCCGGCGTGGTCCAGAAAGTGTGCGAACTTCAAACTGTATTGTTCCCAACACTGCTCATCCCACCTCAATAAAAAAGATAACCCTGTGACTTTTGGTACAGTTGCGGGTAGAATGACTGACAACGACATCATCAGGTTAGTCGACTCAACAAGACAAGCTATCTTCAAGCAATTGGAGAACTTGATTCAGAAACAGCTCGCCTTATTTTTACCCCTCCAGTAATCGCCGACCCTCCGGCTTTGAAGAAATCAAAGACAAGAGCAGCATCGTCACAAAGAGTTCCTCCTGTGAAGAACGGAAAATATCAAAATCTAAGGCCGGAGATGATGCCGTTGCACTCATGGGAAATGAAGATAATGCCGTGGGCAAGTGTCTTCCCCAGTAGGGGATTATGGTGGAAAGGGCGATCTTTCCGCCCTAGCTTCGACTAGATCAAGGCAATCGCACCCAGCTAATCTAATGCAATGCAGAGTACTCGTGAGCCTTTTTCACTGAATATCCTTCAGTTGGAATTCGGGAGGTGCTTCTGCCCTTAGACTTCTATCCGGTAGAGATGCAGATGTCATAGTCTTTCAGGATACTCGTTCTATCCGTCTTCCCCATGACATTACTCGATTTAGCCCAAAGCATAGCTGTTCCCACTATACTCCGTACATAACCCCACATCACTCCTCTTCATCTCAAGGACTCTTAACCTTAGTTAAGTGCTCCTTAAGGTCCTCCCCTATTAACCTACTAATGTCAGTCCTTTCTTGTCCAGTAGTTTCACTCAGTAATAATTGTAAACGCCTCAGTCTAGCCAATGTCTACATCTGTCCAGGAAAAATTCACATGAACCGTGACCTCCTAGATGGTATTATTGACAGCGGTTACGACATGATACTTGGGGATTTCAACGACAAAATTGGTCGTTGAATCAATGCAGCACTTTGCAGAGCTAGGAACGGTTCTTATTCACAAACCCCGTCACCTACCTTTCATTGCACATCAACAAATTCTATCCTCGACATTTTACTGCTTCACTCAAGGTGGTTGTTAAAACCCCTCTGCACGGAGCAGTCGCGCCAGCAATTGTCCACCTCTCATGACCTAATTCGTTGGAGAATTGAGGAAGATACGTTGCTTCGAAGGAGGTTTCACTTTGATCCGATCAGAGTGGCCTTCTTTCAAGCGGCTATCCAACTCTTTCCCAGAATAGGAAATGAGAGTTTGACCGAATTTAATACCTACCTCTTTTCGCAAGCTACCGCGATTTCTATCGACTACCTATAAAGGTCGTATATACAATCCCACTCCGACGAAACTCAAGGTCCAAGCGAAATTGCTTAACCTCCCTAATCTCTCTAATTCCGCCAGACATGCTCTCTCGAATGAATACTGGAGCACTAGATATAGGTTCCAGCTGAGTAAGGATGGGACGAGTATTGCTCGCCTTATTCCTTCTCAGTCTTTCTTTTGGAAGATTTTCAAGAAGAAGAAGTTTGTTTGTTGGAAGGAAAGGGCATTGGGTTGGAGCCAATGGTCTAAGCCTTTGGTCTAAGCCGGCACCTGATTCTTTTTCTCAGGCAGCAACCAGGGTGTCCGACAGCGAGCTGTTGTCGATTATGGATCAGCGTTTGGTTTCGTTTCAAAGAGAGGTCCAAGCGTTGATAGCGGCCTCTATTTCAAATCTATTTGTAAATCCAGAACTTCCTGTTTCTTCACTCAAGACCTCAAACAAAGGGGGGGCTCTGCTCACAATGTCCCCCATTAGGACGAGTATTGCTCGTCTTAATCCTTCTCAATTTTCCTCTTGGAAGATTTTCAAGAAGGAGAAGTTTGTTTGCTGGAAGGATAGAGCATTGGGTTGGATAGGGAATGTAGGCATTGATAGAGTTTTAGAGGAGTCACTAGCCCTACACAAATATGGAGCCACTTCATCACCTCAACCAATCTCGCCTTAGCGTAAGTTCAGGAGTAGGGATCTATCTGTCACGGATATCCTTTACTCCTGGGGTCAACTCCCGGGCACCATCCAAATCCGTCGCTCCACTTTCTTCTCGGGTCTGTCAGCTTTTGACAGCTGATCAGAGAAGAGAGGTGGCCGTCACAATGCTTTTAGCCTCCCCATCCGATGTAGCAGGCATCAATATTAGTAAGCGTGTTTTTATTCCTAAGAAAAAATCCTGATCATGCCCTAAAGATCTGCGACCCATTTCGATTCAAAATGCCCTCGTGTCGATTTACGAAAAAGCGCTTGCGCGTAAAATCTGCGACCATTTAAGTTGGCGTAATTTGATCCCTCCAGGTTTTCATGGGTTTGTCAAAAGTTGCTTGGTTCATTCAGCATTTGGTGAGGTGGAGCAGTTTTGTCGGGATAGTAGCCATCATCTAGTTTTGGCTGTTTTTCTTGATTTTTCTGCTGCATTTGACCGCATCTCCATTTCTTTCTGTGATCTCTTCTCTCTGGTTTCTCGGGTTGCCTGCGAGAATTGTGAACAGAGTGGAGATCCTGCTGTATACCAAGCGTTTTTACTATGAAGACGACCCTGATGCGCGTCAGTTCTACCCTATTACGGGTGTGCCTCAAGGTTCCCCACTTTCTCCTATCTTATACCTTGCTGCCTCCATTAAATTATTCAAAATATTTAAACGCAAACAACGTCTTGTGGTGTACGATGATGACACTACAGCCCTGTTCACTAGACATAGGTGTAAAGACGTTGTCTCTGACATCAGCAGTTTCTTTTTAAGATTAAAAGACCAGTTACCCATATCCAATCTTATTTTAAACTCAGCTAAATCGCAGGTGGTCTTCTTTCATAGCACCCCTGCTACAAAGCAAAAACTTAAGAGATTAGCACTCTCGGCGTTTTCTTTCATATTTGCCCCTGAACCACTTCCCACTTTCACAAGTCGAGTAAAATACCTGGGATTCACCGTTACGGTGAACTGGTCGTCGAAAGCTGGACCTGGATAGACTAAAACGTATCCTGAAGAAACCTAGATTGGCCCTGAAACGGGCTCAGCATCTGTTGTTGAAAGGGAAAGCCCACGTGCGCCTTTTGGGCACTTGGGCTATCTCAGGATTAGTCTTCTTTTCGAGAGCACGTTTACCAGAGCAAAGGCTAAGGTTTCTTAAGCTCCTCGTCTCTTGTTTACCCAGCATAGTCCGTCTCGATTGGATTCTTCGGGGGGGGGTGAAAGACCCCGGGTAGTTCAGTCGAAAGGCGGCGTGTTGGATCGGTTAGTGGGCTCAGATTCCCATGGACCTGTGACCGTAAGAAGATGTATTAAGAAGACTACCATGGTTGAATACAAACTTTTTTGGTTGTTATTGACTATTGACTTTTCTGTTTTGTATGTCTCATTTAACCTTTTGAATTAAAAAACCTTTATTATTAGTGTTTCAGCTTCGAACTGTCTTGTTTCAATTTTCAATCATCTGTCTTCTCTTTGTCTTTCTCTGAATCCTAATAAATCAAAAATAATGTGGATCCTTCCTCGACGCTTCGGCGTAGAACCTTCCTCTGTATCATTAAATTCTACAATTCTTCCTATCGTGGACAATCTCGTTTTCCTAGTCTTCCATTTAGACAACAGACTTATTCTTAAATTTTTTGTTAAAATAGGATTTATTTTAACTTGGCAAATGCGTGCCAGCGCACGCTTACATGACCACAACAAAACAAAACTGTGAATCAGGTGTCGATAAGGTGTGAACGGAGGAGGTGTTTGAATGTGATAAAGGAGGGGGCGCGGCGGACGTCGAGAGGGAGTTGATTCCAGGCGAGTGAGGCGGCGACGAGGAAGGATCGGAGACCGTAGTTGTTGAAGTAATTAGGAACGATGTGTGGTCGAAGCGACGGAGACGAAAGAGCACTCGAACGGCGGTGTTGATTATTCGTTGTAGGGGTAGGATGATGGATTTTGGAGAATTGGCGAAAAGGCTAAGGCAGTAATCGATTTTAAGGAAAAGAAGCGATGAAAGAAGAGACATACAAGAACGGAAGTCGATAAGGGGGCGGATACGGCGAATGTCACGGAGAATTAAGTTAGACGAGCGGACCTTGTCACGGACGAAGGGTTTAAGGGAAATGTGATCATCGAAATGGAAGCCTAAGAAAGTGAGATTGTGGACTATAGGGATGATCGATGAGGCAAAAGATACAGTGGGAGGAGATATGCTTGGTTTACGGGGGAGGATCCACATTATTTTGGACTTGTCGGGGTTTAGAACGAGATGGAGATTGGAGAGACGTTTGTAGATAGAAGAAAGACAGTTGGAGGCAGAAATGCCGATATCGTGTATGCGATGTGCGTGGGCATGAGCATATATTAGAATGTCATCGGCGTATTGCATGACGTTAAAGGAGTAAGGTTTGATAAACGGAGATAGATCGCCAAGCAGAAGAGAGAAAAGCAGGAGACCTAGGACTGAACCTTGTGGGACCCCGCAAAAAAATAGGGATGGGAGGGGAGGATGATGAATTAGAACAGACGCGAAAGGAACGGTCGGATAGATATGAGGCGAACCATGCTACGGAGGAGGAAGAAAAGCCGTAATCATAACGAAGGCGAGAAAGGAGGACGGAGTGGTCGACAATGTCGAATGCGGAGGAGAGGTCGAGGGACATGAGAATACTATATAGAGCCTTGTCTCGAGAAATGAGTAAGTCGTTGTACAGTTTTATGCATGCGATTTCTGTCTAGTGATTAGAGCGGAAAGCGGGTTGGAAAGAAGGGTACAGATTGGATGAGGAGAGATAAGCGTTGATTTGTATTAAGATGAGGCGTTCTAAGAGCTTAGAAATGAGTAGGGAGTAGTGAAATGGGGCGATAGCTAGAAGAGAGGGAGGGGTCGAGCGATTGTTTTTAAGGAGGGGACGAACGATTGCGGATTTCCAGTGTGAATGGAAGATACGACTGCGGATGGACGAGTTAAACAAGGTTGTGAGAAATGGGGATATCGATGAGCATATAGATTTTAATATGTGAGTAGGCAGGGGATCGGCAGGTGAGGTTTTGTTGGGCAAGGACATGAGGACAGATGATACTTCTGTAGGTGAGACAGGGAGAAGATGAAAGAGTTCCGGAAGGATGAGAGTAGACTGGGCAGAGTGGGATAGGATGGAGACCGGGGTGTGAGAGAGCAACGTGGATACTTTAGTCTGGAGAAATGACGAATAATCATTGGCATTGATGTTGCACGGCGAAGAGGAGCGAGCAAGGATTGAGTTAAAAGTATGCCAGAGAGTCTTAGAGTTGAATGAAGTGATGATTTTATGCTGCCAGAAGGAGTTGCATTTGGTACGTAGTAGATTGAGATGAGACCGGCGAAGAGCAAGATAGGAATCACGGAAAGACGGACTGATCGAGCGGAAATTACGTCTGAGAGAGCGGTGATAGACTCGAAAAGCATGGCGGAGTCGACGCTTTGAGAGTAGGCATTGGATGTCAAACCATGGGCTACGGTACAAGCGACGGTGTGGGTGAGACTTGAAGGGCAAGAGAATATCGAGAGTGGATGTGAGTTCAGAGTCGAAAAGAAAGGCGAGATCGTGAGGAGATGAATAAGTTATTGTGGGTAATGATAGAGACGATTTGAGTAAGGCAGAGCGGAGAAGGGAGATGTCAAGATTTCTCCAAGGGCGACGTAGGATTGTAGGTGTGTGAGGAGGGGTGTGGTTGCGAGTGAGATCAAGGCTGATAAGAAAGTGATCGGATAGACCAGGATCAGAGATGGACAGTGAGGTGTAGGCAGCAAAATGATCGGGGACAGCGATGATGTCGAGCGCCCCACCAAGTATATGTGTGGGGGCAGTGGAGATTAGTTTGTAATTGTAGTTGGATAGAATGTTGATGAACCGGATGGAATCCGTTGAAGAGGGGCGGTCTAGGCGGATATTGAAGTCGCCTAGAACGAGTGAAGGGATTGAGGACAATGAACAATGAGAAAGGAGGTCAGCGAGTTCGCTAAAAAATAAGGCTGTAGGAGCTGATGAGCCAGGACGGTATACAATGGCGAGATCTAGAGTGATCGGGTTAGAATAACGACAAGTGAGCAATTCAAAAGAGCAAGGACTGAAAGGGGGATTGATTTTGCGAAGGGACGCGGGGTGACGCGCGAATACGACGATGCCGCCATGATTAGAGAATTTAGAATGGCATGAGCTGAGGGGGCGGGCTGATTCGACTAGGGAGCAACCGACAGAGAGCAGACGGCGAATTGAAAGGTCGTCGGAATCTGAGTGCCAGGATTCGGTGAGGCAGAAGAGATTGATGGATTGCTTGGTGAATAGGTTGAGGATAAGATCGGATTTATTGAGAATAGATCTAGTGTTGAGGAGACCGAGGCGGAAACCGTGAGAGTCTAGTGGAGAAGACACATAGGAGAGATGAAGCGCCATCGAATTTTTGGACGGGTGTGGACAACTTGAAAATTTCTGTCTTTGTTTCGGATGGAGTGTGATGTTTCGCTTTCCATTGTTATAGATAAATAACGCTCATCTACCTTGATTCTCAGTAATCTCCGTCATTCGTAGATTGATCGATTTCCCTTCATGTATGACTCTCATATCGTCTCTCATTTTCTCAAGACTTTATTACTGTCAGATTCTATTTTCCAATTAACCTAAATCCACTATTCTACTACAACGCATCATCAACGCAGTCATCCGAGTTCTCCGCCGTCTTCGTCGTTTTTATCATACATCTCACCATCTTGCTTATCTCGATTTGCCTTACAAATGCGTGACAAAATGGCAAATTGCAAATGCGTGACAGCTGCACGCTTACAAGTTCACTAACAAAAACAGAAGTCATACAGGTTTATTAATATATTGTTTAAATGACATCGGATTTGGCGTTTGAAACCCAGCATTGAGATTGATTGGCGTATATGAATAAGCAGATGGTTCCACGAGAGAGGATCCGCAACAAGGAAGGAGCGGAAGCCAAAAGAGTTAGAGTAGTCTGAGAGATGTAAAAGAAGGGAATTACGGGAACTCAAAGAACATCATTTGCCACGTTAAAATAAATCTTTTTTAACAGTAAACAGGACAGGTGAAAAGCCTGTCCTGTTTTTTGACTTATATCAAATATAAGTTTCTCAACCTTCCTTGCCGAGAAAAGGAAGGTTGAGAAATGAAGGAGTAAGAAAAGTGACAAGGCGGAAGGCAATGAAAATAAGACGAATTTGAACACGACAATAAATGGTAGGCAAATCGAAAGACGCGGATGGTGGGATGTATAATCAAAACGACGAAGACGGAGGAGAATTCGGACGACTGCGTTTGCGATGCGTTGTAGTGGAATAAGTGTGGATTTAGGTGAGTTGGAAAATAGACTAGGACCGTAATCAAGTCTTGAGTAAAGGAGAGAAGATATGATAGTGGTATGAGAGTCATAACTAATATGCATGATATGCATTAAACACTAAATCGATAGTAGCAAAGGGCGTAGGTAGCCATGTTAAGGTAAAAGTTCTGAAGCGATCTAGGTTAAAAGCTCTTAATGGGAGATAATCAGATAAAATAAAAATGTACTTGTATCCATATAAATTAAGAAATTAATTAAATTTTAATTATTAAAAATTAAATATCTCTTAAGGATAATAATAGGAGGACACTTAATATTTTAGTATGTACTTTACCACTCTATTATCGAACGCTTGTATAAAAATATCAATATGTTACAATGTAAAAATTTTGAGATTTTTTCCTCAAACACGGTGCATCCGTACATATTCTTAATATTTCAGGTCACATAATTGGTCACGGATAGTATTTAATGTTCTACTTATAGATGTTCTATATAATATACTAATAACATGTAATATAGTATTTAATATTCAGCTTATCGGAATAGCTAATGCTTTGTTTCGCTTAAACAATATAGCGCGTTATCTATACATAAATCATACGAAGATCAACAACTCTCTAAGCAAAATAAAGATACTCGTTGTAGAGCCGACTGAAACTATTACTTACAAAAACCATCTTAGATCACAACTCCTAATTAAAATGTTTGAAATATGGCCGACACATCCGATCCTCTATTTAAACTCATTAATTTTAATGAATAAAAACATTAATATGGATCAATTTCAAAATTTTTAGGGAAAAATAATTTTGTATGAAAAAATAAAAAATTATTTTTTAGGGTTAAATAAATACTAGACTTGGAGAAATAAAATGTATATGGTGGCACATACTCTCCAGCTGATATATTCGCATGTTTGACGAGAAAGTAACATTTATTATTCTCGTAAATTTTGAATAATTCAGTATATAAGCATCTTAGTTAAAGACATTTGATGGGAAAAACTACTGTAATTTACATTGAAATGTGTAATTAAAAAGTTGTCTAGTTCATTGTACCAGTTCTAAAGTACATTCATATCGAAAGAGAATTGATTATCTGAATCGAAAGAGAATCGTTCACGTAATTGAAAGAGAATTTGTTAATTTTTCCATTATATATGCAGATTATGTAATGTTTTCTTGAAATGTGACAAACACGGCAAAATTGTCAATCTTAGATATGTGCGATGTTCGAGGAAGATTTCTCTTTTTTGTTAGGTAACATACCTGTTCACGATGTTGCCAAATAATCTTTCTGCATAGGGTTATGTCAATATTATGCATTTCGTGTAGTTTGAATGGTGGTCGATTGGCCTTGAAAGCTGTGACCATAAAAATATTCGGTTAAATGTATGTGATACATCAAATATTCCCTGTAGTGTCTCTATCTGATCTTTTGAGTTGTACTTAACTAATGTCATTTTAATTTATTGACGAATAATTGTAGGGTCACAACAGTTTCATCCCTCAGTGAAATTTACAATTAGTGAATTATTGACTATTTATAAGTTGTTAAATTTGATCAACTTTTCCTTAAACCCTTCGTCCGTGACAAGGTTCGCTCGTCTAAAGTAATTCTCCGCGACATCCGCCGTATCCACCCCCTTATCGACTTCCGTTCTTGTATGTCTCTTCTTTCATCGCTTCTTTCCATAAAATCAATTACTGCCTTAGCCTTTTCGCCAATTCTCCAAAATCCATTATCCTACCCCTACAACAAATAATCAACTCCGCCGTTCGAGTGCTCTTTCGTCTCCGTCGCTTCGACCACACATCCACATATCTTGCCCAACTCTTCTGGCCCACCATTCACATCCGCATCAAACTCCGCCTTCTTCTCGTAACTTTTCGTCTAATTGCTGTCGGTCCCCATCGTTCATCAACCTTCCTTTCTTAGACGGCACTCACCCCACCTCGCTATCGCTGCGTTCCCGTCATATCCTCTTACTCCACGTTCCCAATTAGTCCAACAACTATGGTCTCCGATCCTTCCTCGTCGCCGCCTCACTCGCCTGGAATCAACTCCCTCTCGATATACGCCGCGCTTTCTCCTTTATCACATTCAAACACCTCCTTCGTTCACACATTCTCGACACATGATTTACATTTTTGTTTTGTTGTGGTCATGTAAGCGTGCGCTGGCACGCATTTTGTCACATTAAAATAAATCTTTTTTTAAATTGTGTATTACACTGTCGTCTGGGATCTATTTGGATAACCTCTATATAAAATATGCTCAAGCACACCAGAAATAACAAAATTATTTTTATTTACGTTTCGCTTATCCGGCTTATTCAATTGTTCGAATCCTGATGATGATAGCAAGAGCTGTCGAAATATTATATTTTAAATAAAGGAAAATATTATCTTCTTCGTTTCTGTAAAACTATCTAATTCAATTGTAAGTATTTTTATTTTTAAACAATTGGGATGCCTATTCTTTGTTAAGATATTAAAGTACTTATAATTAATAGGCAAACCTAGACAAAATTAATTCTGTTATTTCTTGTGTTTTAGCATATGTTATGTATGAGAAAATATATATCCAATACTCTTAATAAGAAATTTTTGTTTTATTTGCTTAATTTTTTTGATTATTTATTTAAATTTAATTAATTATTTTATATTAATTTATAAATATTTGTGGTAAGATATATTTAGTTGTAATTCGAAATAATTAGCGTTAATATACTCATTAGCGACGACATTTATTCGTGACAAATAAATAAACCTTTTTCGGATAGGCGAAAGGTAAAAAATAATTTTGTTATTTCTGGTAACAACGGTCAAGATTCCATTGGAATGTGGCAATATATCGAAAACTATTGGAAAAGATCACTTCCGAAATTTTTTATTAAGTTCCGGTGGCAAAAAGCTGGTAAACTGGAAACTTTATTATCACACCATCCCTATCCGTATCAGGCGATATATTTGTCGCTGCATCACGTCATTCGTTGGACCCTTTAAAGAATTTGGCATGTATCATACAGGTTGCATCGAATATGCTTAAAAACAATGATCCAGAATCCATTGGAATACGGTATTACGTTAAAAACTGCTGTCAGTACTTGACTGGACAATACTTAACGATCATCATACTATTCGTCACTACTAGACGTCGGAGATGACCACAGCGCTACTCAGTAGAACGAGCCATCTCGATGACGTTTCGGCTGCCTGTGTGACTTTTGAAAATGAGCAATTCCGATAAATTTCTTGAGTAACATTGGCAAAAAGCTCGTAAACTGGAAACTTGCTTATCAGAATAGCTTTGTCCATATCTGGCTATTCATTTGTTGCTGCATCACGTCATTCGTTGGATCCTGAAAAGGATCCGGCATGTATCATTCAGGTTGCATCTAAGCTGCTTGATAACAACGGAACATAATTCCATTGGAATGCGACAATATGTTAAAATCTGTTGTCGGTAATTAACTGGATTACATTCAACGATGATCATACTATTCGTCACTACTAGACTTCAAAGATGACCCCAGAGCTCATCAGTAGTATTAGCCATCTCGATAACGTTTTGGCTGCCTGCCTTACGAGATACGAGATATCCAAGATCAAATAATTGTCTTACATCGAGGATAACTTAGCCAGATAGCATGAAAGACTGAATATTCTTACCGATAGATAAACGCGCTCTTAGCTAAATTACGGGTAGATTATTTGATTGAGCACACACATATTAAGTGGAGATCTTGCTAAAGAATAAGTACATGGTCGTTAGATTTAATTTCACGCCATATTTTTACATCTGTATAAAGTAATGCATTGGATCGGATATTTCCAAGATTTCCAATATTTCTAATTTTTACATTTTTTGACTTAAAATTATATTTACAAAAATCCCTGAAATTCCTATATAAAAATAGTAATAGTATAGAATAGAAAAAAAATCAAATACAAAAACTACTGAATTACAGCAGCTTGCTGGCCTTCATTTCCTCCTCGGCCTGTTTGCGGTTTCTGTCGTGTGGAAGAAGTTTATCGGCGAAGCAACCTTTGCAGTATATTTCTCTATCCTGATCTTTATATGTACCCAAAGTCAACGTTGTATTGCAAGTTTTACATCTAAAGCACTTTTCGTGCCATTGCGAACTGCACGCACCAATTATTTCCGCAGCATACACCGTGGTTCCACATCGTGAGCACTTTTCGATTGCTCCACCAAATTTCGGTCCCATTGTTTCTCGTTCATGCTCAGGAAAATACTCAACATTGTCGATATCGATCTTCGCAGTTGTCGTACGCGGCTGTTCAATGATCATGATCGTTTGGATAGGTTGCTGGGGCATTATTTGTATGTTAGAAATCGGGCTGGCCTGGATTATTGGCAGTGTATCGGGAATTTGGTGCACTATCTCAGTCATGCATGACACGGGAATTATTTCGTCGTACTCATTCATTGGGGCATGGTTCTTGTTGTTATCTTTGGAAACCGGTAGTCCCATCACATCACGAGTTCGGCTTGAAGCACAAGTGTCTGGCTCGAAGAGGCGTTTCCCGGGTTCACATGTTTCCTGGTGTCCATCATCAAATGTCAATATTGGGATCTGGTCCAGTGACGCTAGCATTGCTTTGGCGTTGCCTCTCATTATTGCAATAGAGATGCGCTGGTATAAATGCGAGATCGTCACGGCGTATCTGACTCCGCTTGTCCGGCTCATGTTATTTGCAACCCGTTTAATGACCCTGTTTCCCTCTTCATTCCATCCCCCAAACGACTCCACTACAGCGGCTGAGAATATATACCCCGCTGCTTCGACCCTGCTCTTGTACTTTCGGTCTTTAACATTAGCCGCGTACGATGTAGCGGCGGCGAGCTGTGCGTTAGCAGCTGAGCGACGGTATGCCGTCTGTTGGGGGTGAGTGACTGCAAAGTCGATTGCATGGGGAGGATCCCCATAAAATAGGATGTCTGCCGGCCGTTCACGTAGGTCCGGGATAATACCTCGCACTTCCAGAGCTACATCCATCCGGACTGATTGTGCGGCTGCGAATACCACGTCACGAATAGCATTATGCCGCAGTCCTTGGTAACCCCCGTATTGGAATGTTGGCGAGTGTATGCCTTCCTTATCAGCTATGCGCATGCAGCGGCCGCACCTATAATCCTTTTCGTGTAAAGGAATCCCAAGCCACATGCGGACTAGAATACAGAACTGTGGAGTTGTTAATTCCGTTCCAGATGCCGCATTTGGTACATCACTAAGCCAAGCCTCAGCTTTTGGACACGACACTGCATGTAGTCAGGCACGATTTATTTGGTTAGATGATTGTATCAGCTGTGCCGCGGCGAGATTTTCAATCAGGCGTGAGGTTGATGATTGACCGGTAGACGGTATGAAGTGAGATCTCACTGTGGTTCTAAGGGTGGCTAATGCCTCTGAATAGCCAGGAAAAAGTGTAGGATCCAGACTGTATTCTTCTTCGACCTGCATCACGCTATGTATAAATGCGCTCTGGACATGCGCCGCATTGCATCTTAGGCCAAATCCACCCAGACGGATTGGGAGTGTCATCTGTGATTTCGCTGCTTCGTGTAGTTGACACGCGCATATTTTCTGAAAGGCGCTGGCGATTTGTCTGTCGAATGACTGACAAAACGTTTTTGTAATCCTTGGATCAACTGAACGGAGAAGATGGTTTATCCTGGACGAGGAAGCGCAGTGTTTGAGTAGGAGGTATCCGACTTCAGGGTCTGGCAGCTTGGCTACTGCATCGATTGTCTGGATTAGCGGTGGCAGAATCTCGTTTGTCAGGTGGGTTTCTATGAAGGACTCGTCACCGATGGGTATGCCTAACAAGTGCATGTTTCCAGAGGTGTTCTCCGAAACCACCTCGGATAGTAGGGCCAAGCAAGAGCTTATGGCTTCAGGCGTCCCGATGACCTCTGTCTTTCGCCAGTTTAGTTGCAATTTAATCGCCTTAAAACTCGTGTCTAGCCAGCCGAGTGCGGATGCAATTGCCGAAGGCGTCCCACCGACTATGCCATCGTCCAGGTACCACATGTTGAGGTTTATTCCAGGGATATGAGAAACGTGTTCAATCGTTTTCTTAATGGCCAACGCGAAGAGGAACGGGCCCAACGGGTCACCCTGCTGGACTCCTTCACATGAATTGAGAGGGTCCTGCGGGCCGAAACGAAGGGGTGCCTTGCACTTGTATGAAAAGTCAAACCATGGCAAGAGCTCCGGGACGTTCTCTCGGACCGCCGCTCGTAAGTGCGCTCTGGACAATGAGTTGAAGGCGTTTGAAAGATCGATCTTTGCCCAGGCCCAGTTGTTGTCGTTGGCGTGAAGTTCGTGAATTCGTCGGATGTTGTGAACGATCCTTTCCACTGCGTTTGGGGTTGCTACCCCTAGTTGTGTTGGTTGTAGGAGACCAGCGAAACGTTTGCGGAGTTAAAGACATATGCATTTCGAGCAGAGACGGCGTAGAGTTTCGCCAACGGCAATTGGTCTTATACCCCCGTTCTTTTTGGGAAGTGCGATCAAGTTAGCGCCGGCAATGTAAGGCGTCACTTCAGAGGGTGCTAGTCCCGTCAGAAGGTGGTTTACAAGGTGCGTCAGATTCTCTGCTAGCGAACCGCCGCTATTTGCTCGTAACATGTCCTGGAGATGCTCCGGTCTTAGCCCCAGGCAACCTGGTCCCGACGCTGAAGGAAAAGAGTTGACCGCGGCAATGACGGTCTCGCGGCCTACAGATATAGACGAAATCGGATTGTTTGAAAGTCGTTCTATAAGATTAGGTGAGGATAGTGGCTGATCCCGCCAGATGCTGTATGTCAGTGGATGTAGTGGGCTGACTATTCCTCCTGAAACCAAACGCTGGAGTGCTTTACCGTAATTCCCATGCTTGGTCAGGTTGATACAAGCAATTTCTGAATTGCCGTTTAGTTGACGGTTTGCATATTTGTGTGGCGTTTGTATCATGGATAGCACATCCGTTGAAGCGGTTGTCGCGTAGGCTCTTATTGATTCGCAAATGTGCTTCTCGAGCTTATATCGACCGTTGCATGTTGTGGGCATTGGGCCACTGAAGCATGATTTTGCGAAGAGCAGCAACTTTGTCCATGAACTGACATCTCCGATCTGCAGTGCATGTTTGATATTGTCGCAGAAATAGGTGGCTGCTAGAACACGTGCTTTGTACGGAATGCGTATGACTGTTGTTGATTCTCTGCGCCAACATAATTGAAGACATGATAGACGGTTCGAAGCGTCGACTCGAGCGCTTGGAATTGCTAATGTTGGAGTTATGACTTCTGTGGTGGCTTCATTTGGTTGGACCTTGGACGCATTGTCGAAACAGCCGAATCCCTCGCCCGAACCTGCACACCTTGAACCTCTGAACTTATGAAAGCGGAAGCATCCATTAGTTGTCAAAACGATGTCCCTCTCAGATGTGACAGGGCCGCTTACCTCTGATAATATCATTTTGATCTTGCCCATCGTACGCCATTGTGTTTGGTAACATTGTAAGTAAGTTTGTAATTGCCAAGAGTCGTAGAGTCGGCAAGTGTGAGCGAGCCGCCGGTTGATTGTAGATTTGCTGTGGCGAATTTGACTGTTGTATGTATTTTATTGTATGCACTTTAGATATGTGTGTTTAAGCTTTTTAATACAGAAATCTACCGAAAATCGGCTTTTGTCTTTGTTCGAACTGTTCCTTAGTTTGTATGTATGTTATTTATTGTATGTTTATTAGAAACCAAAATTTTTTTATAATTATATTTTATAATTTTCGAAGTTTGTATTTTTCATTTCTATCGTTAATGTTTTTAATTTAAATGTTTGTTTTAGAATATTTTATAGTATTTGATTTAGATGATTAGATCAATTTTGTCTTCAACGTCCTTACGACTTGGCAAGGTAACTAATAAAATTTATTTTTTAAATCCATATTATCATTTTCATCAAAAGCCTTTTGCAGACACTAATCACATTCACAGGACCAAAATTAGTAATTATTTTAGAAATAAATAATTTACGATTTGCTAACCAGCAGCTAAATTTTTTATAATTGTTTTATCAAATCATAAGCAATTGAATTAAAATTATACAATTATAATAATTATAAAATCTGATCGCCAGTCATCTGCCAGATATATTCGGCACGATCATCACTAAAGCGGTCCACAAAATTTAGACATGTCGCTTGTATTTAATGCTTAGCCATTCTCATTTGTGGGTAGAGCACCGACGGCACCACTTTAAGCGGTAGGTTGACCAGAGCCTAGTTAATCTGCTGTCCGAACTGAGCGAACTGATAGAAGTGACAATCTGTCATTTCTATTTGACGTTGTGTAACTTTCATAAACAATTGCCTTAAACAATCGCGGGCTTGAAATATATCGCTGAAAACTCTTAGACAAACAAGTTCAGCAGAGTGATTAGAACAGAAGGCAGATTGAAAAGGGGGTATAAATTTGAGGGAAACTGGTATAAATTGACTTGATATAACATAATACGCTCAAAGAGTTTAGAAAATGTCGATAAAAGAGTAGTCCGGTGGTATGAAGATGGAGGTAACGGATCAAGGGACGGTTTCTTTAGAAGAGGACTACGTTGGCTGCTTTTCAGTTCTCTGGAAAAATGCTGGTTGCATAAAATACAGGTTGCATTTTAGCAACGAATAAATGTTGCATTTTATTAGCTACTACTTAAAAATTTTAAAAATATGGTATTGAACGATGTTATGATGGAAAGAAGAGATTTAAGTACATACGTAAGGATGGGGTCGGCAGGAGAAGATGTATTGGGCATTGAGAAAGGAGAACTTTAAAGACTTCGCTAGAAGAAACAGCAAGAACATGGAATAGCTTAGGAAGAAATTTGCAAGATGAGCAAGACGAGGATTTATGATTTACATTGATAGAGTAGATGATCGTAGTGATGTTTGACATTAAATAATAGGAAAACTCGTGGGGATTCATAGAGTAAACATTAGAAGTGCGAGCAAGAAGAGAATTTAAGGTTCTCCAAGTACACTTTTAATCAGACGATGATGCGATATTGTTTTGCCAAAAAACTTTACATTTATCACGTAGAAGAGAGTGATGGGAGCGTCAAAGATTTAAGTAATGCGCACGATGACTAGAGATTGAAGTGTGACCAGGTTTGAGAAAGCGAAAAAATGCTCTAAAGTATGATGTAGAATGCGCTTAGAAATTTTACAGTCAGAGTCGAACTAGGGGGCATACGAGGAGCGTTTATGAAATCGGGATTGACGAGGTAAAATATAATCGAGGATGTTAGAGAGCTCATTTGTGAAAAGTGCGGATAGACTGTCAGCTGTGCAGAATGCGACAAGAGAGGTGAAGCAAGGATAGCGAAACGCAAGAGGGTAAGATCGAATAGCTGTCATCGCTAACTTTAAGTAGGAGATATGCTCACAGGAATGAACAAGATAGTGATATATATACACGGATTCAACATGGATTTAACACTCCACTCCTGTCACACATGCTCCAAACTATATTAAATCTTCCCTTAGCACCCCTGTCATTCCCAATTTATCTGGTCTTCTGCCTCTACTCCTACCAGGTCTGTCCGTGCACCACTTCCACGTAATCGTTTTCCTTCGCGCAATCGAGGCATTATCATATCTAACTTAAAGCTTCTAGAATCTGCTTCTCCACAATGTCGCCTCGATAATGATGTATCTGCTTTCATGTATATCCTCTCAACCATTCTTCCTTATGATAATCCATCCCTTTTCAATAATATCGCTCCTTATCTTTTATCCGTTTAAACAAATTCGCTAAATCCAATCATCTCAGTCCTTCATTACTTAAAATCGTTTTCCGACATAGTTCACATGCATCCTTAGTACTATCCCAACATTTTAAACGTTTTACCACTTCGTCTACTTGTCGTATCTTTCCTGACCGCTCCCCTTCTGATATTGCCCAGCTCAATTTAGCTCGCATTTAGAAACATCGACGTGAAACAAACGGCGAGTTATCCTTATCAATACGTCAAATCAACGGAAATTTTCACGTTGTACACACAAGGCCAAAAATCTGATGGCGTTCCATCTCTCCCCCTTGTCTTCTTTGGTAGCGATGGCGTCCCGTCTCTCCACCAGTCTTCTTCGCTAGTCGATCTCGCTCCTGAACATACTTATTGTCTTAGTCTTTTTAACACTGGCTCCATTCTTCATAAATCTGATCTGCTCCTTGATATCTTCGATCAATTATCTGTCGATATTCTTTGCATTACCGAATGCAGAGAATATCTGCATTCGGAATACCTGCACTCTGACTCCGACGATCTTGCTATTCGTAGTCTATGTCGCTCTGGTTGTTCTCTAGTTGAATTAGTTCGTAAAATTGTCTCTCATACATCTACTGCTTCTAACCACGGCGGTATTGTTGCCATTGCTCGTCACCCAATGTCTCTACGTAAAATTAACGTTAACATCCGTTACTCTTCGTTCGAATTACTCTTATGCAGATTATCAACTTCTCTCCCCACTAAAACTCGTGATTGTATACCGTCTAGGTTCAGATGCCCACTTACGTATGTTCTTTAACGACCTTACAGATCTTATGTTTCACTGTTCATTGTCTTATACTCCTTTTGTTCTCGGCGACCATAACATTCGTCTTGATCGCCCGGCTGACTCTGACTCTATCACTTTAACTTATCTTTTTTCTGATTTTAGCTATAAATAACTTTCAACAAGCCCAATTCATATTCTCGGCGGTGCTCTCCACATCACTGCTGTTCCAAACTGCTTTAATGACTATACATCCTTGTCAATTACTGATCATGGTTTGCCCAGTCATTTCCTTGTCACTCTTACTCGTCCCCATCTTCCTTCTCCGCCTTCACCATTATCCACACCAAGTCGACCCTGGAAGCTTCTCGATATCCATATTATCTGCACAGCCTTACTCAATTCTTCACTCTTTTCATTATCTCTTAACTATCTCTCTCCCAATGATCTCTTCATTCTGTTTGATTCTAAACTTACGAACATCTTTAATAACCTTCTGCCTATTCGACCACGACGTTTATAGCGGTCGCGCCATGCTCCCTGGTTCGATTCAGACTGTAGTTTTTCTAAGCGTCGGCTCCGTCACTCTTTTCGTGTGTTTAATCGCTTTCTTAAACGTTCTCCAACCTCACTCACTCAAAATCTCCGTGCTTCCTATCTTTCTCTCTGCCGATCCCATAATTTTTTTAGAAGTAAATTTATTAGAATCAAGAACAAAGAAAACATAAGTGAGAAAAAGCGTAAGCAGTCTAAAACATTCATAAATACTATAAAGCTACAATGTTAGCGTCGTAACGTGGAACTTGATGCCAAAGAATACAACTAGCCCTCAAGCACAGGCTGGCAGCTCTTGCCATTGTAAAACCAAATTTTGAGCGAAGCAATCGAATACATTCACTATAAGGAATGTATCGCTTCCTGGCTTAAAGCATTGCAATTCTTTTGAGAATATATTATGTGGAAGAGCTTAGCCCACCTGTTGTTGAGGTCACGAATGGAAAAAAAGTTGCTCGTTCAATCGATGTAACTCCTTCAACGTACTTCTGAGTTTTTCTTGATTCGTGATATCGATATGGGTCATAGTCAGTATTTCTTGAGTAGGATGGTGCCAAATGACTAAATGTACAAATGTCCACAAGGGAAGGCACTGTACTATTCCCGAAAAGACTATAACATGATACATCCGATCTCGCTTCTTTATCACGAGTTGTTGATTTATTTTCGAACTCGTACCCTTTATGTACTGGTAGCAGCACTGGTTCCAGCGTAACCAAATTGCACACGTCATCTAACTCACTTGCCAATAAATCCCTAACCATATTGTGCCGAATTTTCGGAATACCTCCAGTTTGGCAAGCGAGTGAATGATTGATAGTTAAAATCTCTCCAAATGTACAATTTGAAGACACCCAACGAGAGTTCCAGTTATAACGTATAGCCAGAGCATCTTGAAACTCTTGCTTCGTCAAATTTAATCCAAGTGGTTGTAACGGTCTTGAAGCAAGCCACGTTGTTGAACCTTTATCTGATGCATACTTCACTAAGCTCTTTAAGGAATCATCATTAGAAACTAAACACTCGGTTTCTGTAACACAGCTTCTGTATTACGGAATCATGCGTTGTGACTATAAAAACACTGCTATCAAACACCAAGGATCTTTAAACTACTCATTTGTTGATTTTGCACAGCTTCAAGACACCTCATAAATATCTTTAAAATTTAATAATGATGATATTGTTGCTTTTAACTTTCCATCACCCTCGATCGCATTTTTCCTCACCAGTCTTTTGTTTTCAAATTGTATAATCAAGCATCTTGGTTTGACGTCAAATGTCGGCTTTCAAAACTATACTCTGTATATCCTTTCGGGTTTATCTAAGATATTTCAAGTGTGGACCGTCATCTATCCCCATAATTCATATATCCGATATCTCAATCATATACATTCATACTCTCTCCGCTATAGTGAATGTAATCTTTTTTGTCATAATAGACTTGCCTTTTTAACCAATATTCAAACTTTGTAGAAAAACCTTAATTCAATTATTGCGCGTTTTTCCACATCAAACATCAATACCATTGACTGAAGCGTTTTTATTATTTTCTCGATTTAAATATACTACTATACTCTACTTAATTCCATGGTAATCCATTGTTATTGCCTACTCCATTTCGCAACCTACTTTCAGAACCTTTTTATCTTAATCCAGTCTTTACAGAAAAAAATATTTTTAGGGGGCAAATGCATGCCGGCGCACGCTTGCATGACCACGAAGAAAAACAAACAAAACTCTAAATTATGTGTAGAGAAGGCCGGAACATAGGAGGTATTTAAACGTGATCAAGGAGGGAGCGATTCTAGGCGAGTGAGGGAGGGGCGACGAGGAAGGATTGGTGACTGTAGTTGTTGGAGTAATTAGGAACGTGGATTAAGAGTGAATGACGGGAATCCATCGATATAAAGGTATGGCGAGTGTCGTCTAAGAAAGTGAGGTTTATGAAAGATGGTGACAGCGATGAGACGAAAAGTAATGAGAAGAAATCGAAGTTGGGTGCGAATGTGGATGGCGGACCAGGAGAGTTGTGCAAGATATGTGGATGTGTGGTGAAAACGACGGAGGTATAGGAGCACTCGAACGGCGGAATTGATAATGCATTGTAGTAGTAGGATGATGGATTTTGGAGAATTTACGAAAATACAGGCAGTAATCGTTTTTAGGAAAGAGAAGTGATGAGAGAATATACATGCAAGAATATAGTACAATAATAATACAATAATTTATTTAACGTGGCAAATGCGTGCAAAATGCACGCTTACATGACCACTAACAAAAAAATAACATCAAAAGTCACAGGTAATTAGTTAATTGTTGAAATAAAATTGGATTTGGCGTTTGAAGTACGGCATAGATGTTGATTGGCGGATATGAATAGGCAGTTGATTCCACAAGAGAGGAGCAGCCACAACGAAGGAGCGGAAGCCAAAAGAGGTAGAGTAGATTGGGACATGTAAAAGAAGGGAATTACGGGAACGCAGAGCACAATACACAGTACGAGAATTGTCGAGAAAAGGAAGTTTGAGAAATGAAGGGGTATTATTATTAGTATACAACAGCCGATGAGCGGTGGCTCATCGACTGAGAAGTTATAAGTTATATGAGAAACTATAAGGCGAAAAGCAATGAAAAGAAGACGAATTTGAACACGACAATAAATGGTAGGCCAATCAAGAGAAACAATATAGTGGGATGTATGATCAAAACGACGAAGACGGAGGAGAACTCGGCCGGCAGCGTTGATAATGCGTTGTAAAGGAAGACGAGTGGATTTAGGTGAGTTGGAAAATAGACTAAGACAGTAATCAAGTCTTGAGAAAAGAAGAGAAGATATGAGAGTCATACAAGAAGGGAAATCGATCAATCTACGAACTTGACGGAGATTGCGGAGTATCAAGGTAGATGAGCGTACTTTATCACTAACGAAAGGTTTAAGTGAAAGTCGGTTGTCGAAATGAAAGCCTAGTAAAACGAGATTATCAACGATAGGAAGAATTGTAGTATTTAGTGATACGGAAGGAGGTTCTACGCCGAAGCTTCGAGGTAGGATCCACATAATTTTAGATTTATCAGGATTTATAGAAAGGCGAAGGGAAGAAAGATGATTGGAAATTGAGACAAGACAGCTGGAAACAGAAACACTAAGATCATGAATACGATAAGCAGGTGCGTGAGCATAGATGAGAATGTCATCAGCATATTGCATAACATGGAAGTTAAATTTATGAGAAATCGAAGACAAGTCACCGAGAAGAAGAGAGAAAAGCATAGGGCCTAATACGGAGCCTTGTGGAACACCGGTCGGGATGGATGAAGGATGGGAGAGAGAAGAGTTAGAATAGACGCGAAATGTACGGTTTGATAGATATGAAGAAAACCATGATACAGTGGGTAAAGAGAAGCCATAATCATGACGAAGGCGATGGAAAAGAATCGAGTGATCGACGATGTCAAAAGCAGACGATAGATCAAGAGAAACTATGACACTACATAATTTATGATCGCGCGAGATGAGTAAGTCATTATAAACTTTAAGACAGGCAATTTCAGTAGAGTGATTATAGCGAAAAGCGGCTTGGAAGGGAGGAAATAAGTTGGAGGAAAAGATATATGTATTAACTTGCTTGAGAACGAGACGCTTAAGGAGTTTAGAGATGGTTGGGAGAAGTGAGATTGGACGGTACGAAGATGGTAGTGAGGAGTCGAGATATTGCTTTTTGATGATAGGACGAACAGTGGCGCATTTCCAGATTGAAGGAAATGCACGGCTACGGATGGACGAGTTGAACAATGTGGTTAGGAAGGGTGAGATAGAGGAGCAGATATTTTTAAGCAAGTGAGTTGGAATTGGGTCAGAAGGAGAGGTTTTATTAGGTAATGACAGCAAAACCGAAGAAACTTCATCAGACGAAACGGGAAGAAGGTGGAATAGTTCTGGGAGTGAAGTATTTAAAGAGAAGAGTGGGTACAAGGAGGCTACGGGTAGTAGAGAAAGTAAATTAGATAGCTTAGTTTGTAGTAAGAAGAAAAATCATCAGGATTTATATTAGAAGAAGTAGATGATCGTGAAAGAATTGAGTTTAAGATTTTCCAATGAGATTTAGAGTTGGAAGATGACTCGAGTTGATTTCGCCAAAAGATAGTACGTTTAGTACGTATAAGAATAAGATGTGAACGGCGTAGAGAAAAGTAGGAATCACGGAGATTTGGAGTGAGTGAGTTGGGAGAACGTTTAAGAAAGCGATTATACACACGAAAAGAGTGACGGAGTCGACGCTTAGAAAGACTACAGTCAGAATCGAACCAGGGAGCATGGCGCAAGCGCTGAGAGCGTCGGAGTCGACTAGGCAGAAGTTTATTGATGATAGACATAAGTTCAGAATCAAACAGAATGCAGAGATCATCGAGAGAGATAGCTAAGAGGAAGTGAAAAGAGTGAAGAATTGAGTAAGGCTGTGCAGAGAATAGGGATATCGAGAAGTTTCCAGGGTCGACTTGGTGTGGATATTGGTGGAGGCGGAGAAGGAGGATGGGGACGAGTAAGAGTAAGAGTGACAAGGAAATGATCGGACAAACCGGGATCAGTAATTGACAAGGAAGTATAGTCATTGAAGCAGATAGGGACAGCAATGATGGCGAGAGCACCGCCGAGAATATGAGTTGGGCTTGTTGAAAGTAATTTATAGTTAAAATCAGAAAAAAGATTAGTTAATGTGATAGAGTCAGTGTCAGCCGGGTGATCAAGACGAATGTTAAAGTCACCGAGAACAAAAGAAGGAGTATAAGACAATGAACAGTGAGATATAAGATCTGCAAGGTCGTTATAAAAGATACGTGAGGAGGCAACTGAACCTGGACGGTATACAATCACAAGTTCCAGAGGGAAAGGAGTTGATAATCTGCATATGAGTAATTCGAACGAGGTGTAACGGATGTTAATGTTAATTTTACGTAAAGACATTGGGTGACGAGCAATGGCAACTATACCGCCATGGTTAAAAGCAGTAGATGTATGAGAGGCAATTGGACGAGCTGATTCAACTTAAGAACAACCAGAGCGACATAAACGACGACTAGCAAGATCGTCGGAGTCACAATGCCAGGATTCGGTAATGCAGAGAATATCGATAGATAATTGATCGAAGATATCAAGGAGCATATCAGCTTTATGAAGAATAGAGCGAGTGTTGAATAGACTAAGACGAAAAGTATGCTTAGGAGCGAGATCGACTAGCGAAGAAGACAAGGGGGAGAGATGGGACGCCATCGAATTTTTGGCCTTGTGTGTACAACGTGAAAATTTCCATTGATTTGACGTATAGATAAGGATGACTCGCCGTTTGTTTCACGTCGATGTTTCTCAATGCGAGCTAAATTTAGTATAAGTTGATAAGGAGGCGGATACGGCGGATGTCACGGAGAATTAAGTCAGACAAGCGAACCTTGTCACGGACGAAGGGTTTAACGGAAAGGTGATCATCGGAATGGAATCTTATGAAAGTGAGATTTTGGACTCTGGGGATGATTGATAAGGCAAAATATGCAGGGGGATGAGATATGTTAGATTGACGGGGGATGATCCACATTATTTCGATTTTTCTGTGTTTAGAACGAGATTTAGATGGAAGAGATGTTTGTAGATAAAAGAAAGACAGTTGGAGGCAGAAATGGCAAAATCTTGTATGCAGTGGGCGGATTCATGAGCATAGATGAGGATGTCATCGGCGTATTGCTTAACGTTAAAGGAGTAAGGTTTGATAAACGGAGAGAGATCGCCAAGTAGAAGACAGAAAACAGCGGACCTAGGACTGAACCTTGTGGGGGTCCCCGTAAAAAATAGGGATGGAGGGGAGGATGATAAATTAGAACATACCCGAAAGAAACTGTCGGATAGATATGAGGCAAACCATTATACGGAGGATGAAGAAATCCGTAATCATAACGAAGGCGTGACAGTATGATGGAGGGGTCGACGATATCGAAAGCATAGAAGAGGTCGAGGGATATGAGAACACTATATAGAGCCTTGTCTCGAGAATGGGTAGGTTGTTGTAAACGTTCATGCAGGCGATTTCTGTGTAGTTATTAGAGCAGAAAGTGGATTGGAAAGGAGGTTACAGATTGGATGAAAAGAGATAAACGTTGATCTGTATTAAGATAAGGCTAAAAGCCTTATCTTAATAGTAGGGAGTAGTGAAATGGAACGATAGCTAGAAGGAAGTGAGCGGTCGAGCGATTGTTTCTTAAAGAGGGTACGAACGATGGCGGATTTCCAGTGTGGAGGGAAGATACGACTGCGGGTGGACGAATTAAACAAGGGAGTGAGGAAAGGGGATATCGATGTGCATATGGATTTAAGTATGGTGGTAGGCAGGGGATAGGCAGGTAAGGTTTTGTTGGGCAAGGACATGAGGACAGATGTGACTTCGGCAGTTGAGACATTGAGAAGATTAAAGAATTCCGGAAGGATGAGTCGAGTCGAGTAGCAGTGAGGTGTAATAGAGACGGGTTTGTGAGTGAGCAACGTGGATACTTTGTCGGGATAAATGACGAATAATCATTGGGATTGATGTTGCAATACGAAGAGGAGCGAGAAACGATTGAGTTAAAAGTATGCCAGAGAGACTTAGAGTTGAATGACGTGATTTTATGCCACCAGAAGGATTTGCATTTGGTACGTAGTAGGTTGAGATGATATCGGTAAAGAGCAGAATAGTAATCACGGAGAGACTGAGTGAGCGAGCGGATATCACGTCTGATAGAGCGGTGATAGACTCGAAAAGCATGGCGGATTCGACGCTTTGAGAGTAGTCATTGAATGTCAAATATGGAGAACGGTGCAAGCGACGGTGAGGGTGATGCTTGAAGGGCGTGAGAATATCGTGAGTGGATGTGAATTTAGAGTAGAAAAGAAAAGTGAGATCGTGAGGAGAGGAAGATGTTATTGTGTGAGAAGATATGTGTGAGATGTTATTGTGTGAGATGATGTTTGAGTAAGGCGTAGCGGAGAAGGAGAGGTCAAGATTTCTCTAAGAGCGACATAGGATGTTATGTGTGTCAAGCGGTGTGTGTTTGGAAGTGAGATCAAGGGTGACGAGAAAGTGATCGGATAGACCAGGATGGGAGATGAACAGTGAGATGAAGGCAGCAAGACGATCGAGGACAGCGATGATTTCGAGTGCCGCGCCAATGATATGTGCTTAGGCAGTGGAGATAAGTTTGTATTTGTAATTGGATAATGTTGATGAACTGGATGGAATCGGTGGAAGAGAGGCGGTCGAGGCGGATGTTGGAGTCGTCATTAACGAGTGAAGGAATGGAGGACAAAAACAATGGGACATGATGTCAGCGAGATAGGTGAACCTTGACGGTATACAATTGCGAGATCCAGAGTGATCAGGCTAGAAGAACGACAAGTTAGCAATTCAAAAGAGCAAAGACTGAAAGGAAAGTGATTTGCAAAGAGGCCAGGGGTGACTGGCAAATGCGACAATGCCGCCATGATTAGAGAATTTAGAATGGGATGAGCTGAGAGGGCGGGCGGATTTGACTAGTGAGCAACCGGCGGAGAGCAGAAGGCTAATAGAGAGGTCGTCGAAATCAGAGTGCTAGGGTTCAGTGAGGCAAAAGAGATCAATGGATTGCTTGGTTACGAGGTTGGGAAAGAGATCGGATTTATGAAGAATAGATCGAGTTTTAAGGAGGCTGTGACGGAAACCGTGTGTATGGTGATAGTGGCTAGCGGAGAAGACATAGGGGAGATATAGCGCCATCGAATTTTGGGTCGGGTGTTGATCACTCAAAATTTCCGTCAATGTTTCGGATGGAGAGGGATGTTTCGCCGTATTTCTTACAACGTCATTTTTCGTGCGGTTAGAAGAGAGTAGAGCGATTTCGGAATTGGTGCGATCTGGGATAATGTGAGTGGCTGAAGAGGAGATGAGTTTTAATCGTTGTGAGAGGACAGAGAAGGCGTGAGAGCGATGCTTGAATACAATATGTAGAAGAGGGGCTGAGAAAGGCTATATTGAGAATATTTGTTTAGTCGAATGAGCGCGAAAGGAGGGATGTCATTTAAAAAGGATGGGTTATCCGCAGTAACAATATACGAGATGATGGATCTGAAGGCAGTATCATCGTGGTCGAGACTTGTTTGTGAAGGTAAAGAGTTGGAATTAGTGATATTAATGACGATTTTACAACGATCTCGAGAAGGAAAGCGTTTCCGTACAGGAGGACGAGTGACGTGCTTGGGTTAGATCACGATAGGAGATCTGGCAGTAGAGGATATGGAGCGAGTAGGTTTGACAGCGGGATAGTTATCTCTATCACTAATATCTATCGTCAATTTAAAACCACTTTAACACTTTCAACCATTAATTTATCTTCCTAACGGCAACTTTATTCTTCTATACGAAACTGTACTTCTCCTATAATCTGGAAATACACTATCGCCTTTCTTTCTCTTAAAATCTTATCTTCACCCTTCCCCTCTTGCTTCATATCTTTATATATTTAACCTCTCAACCGTATCTGTCTAACCGCACTTTTTCCGTTCACTGTCACCCCTTCGTGACTGTGGAATGGTGACAGTATCGTATCATTTAAATTCTCACCGATACATTTAAATTTCTTTCTCAGTGACAATTTAATCTTTCTCAGTTTTTACTTCGGTAACCAACTTTTACTCACATCTGTTGTTTGGCTAAAAAATTTCTCCTCTAATTTACTCCTTCGTGACTTTCGCCGTGATTGCAGAAAACTTGATTTTCACACTTGAAATATTATATCTGATTTCTTACCAAAGATAGATTACTTTCGTACCTTGTTTGTTAGCCCCGTATCATTACCATTGATTACTTTCTTACATTGTTTGCTAACAAATTATTATCATCGCTTTGCGCATTCTCATTTGCGCAATCACATTTCCAAACAGAGTGATTTGATTGTCATTGACCAAATATTTCCCAACGTATACTTTTCAGTTTTATTTCTTCAGCCTTTCTGCCTCGCACAATGAACTTTCTTTCATTAATCTCTCCTCTCTTAATATTCACTATCTACATCCTTGATTCTTCGTTCTAGTAACTGATCGTTTCTCTCTTTTTCACCCACTACACCTCTAATTTAGGTCTTTGAGCGCTCTATATTGCAGCTAATTTAGTAGGGCACTCTGGCTGAATACATTCACTTTTCCATTTATCTTTCCATCTTCAAACGTCTTCTTATTTCTTTCTTCTCTTCAAATAGCTATTAATTTACGATATAATCGCTTATTTAACAATTAATTAACTTTGTTATTCGTTTCAAATGTATTTTTTAGTAAATCTGAAAGCGATCTTGAGCGCACAATGACCACCTTTAAAATAGCATTTTAAATTTTATAATATTTTCAGTTTTTTTTCTATTATTCTCCAGTCACTCTGCAGTAAACGTTATCAGTCTGTGCTATCGTACCGAGAGTGCCTTGCGGCATATCCAGAAACGAAAATAACTACACTGGACAATGGTTTGAGAGTTGCCTCAGAGGACCACGGATGCCCAACTTGTACAGTAAGTTTGCTTCTTAAAGTTAGAAAATTTTTGCCTTTTTACAATCAAGGTGGGCGTATGGATTGATGCCGGGACACGTTTTGAAACTGATAAAACCAATGGAACTGCTCACTTTCTCGAACACATGGCATTTAAGGTTTGGCTACTATAATTTTGTTAAAATAGTGTTTTAAATTAAATTTGTATTGACTCAATACATCATGCGCTTTATGAATTATTAATAATTGACTAATGACGTCATTTTAGTCAAGTGATAATTAAGACACTTTATTCTTATTTAAATATAATTTAAATCCATTTAATATTTGATGATTATTTGCTATTTGCAATTTTTCAACTCTAAATTGATTGAAATGAGCTCAATTATATACTCCTTAATTGTATCGATCTTATTAAATCACTACGTGATCATATAATCACAATTGAAGTTATAATCTATTAATAATTATATAATCTTTTTATCCGATAAATATAAATATAATTTATATTAAATTATATTTATATTAATTATAATAAATATAATTTTTTGTAAAGGACAACAAGTGCAATTTATTTAGTGGTATTATTAAATTTAATTGATTTTTTTTGTATTAAAAAATAAGAATTAAGTTTATAAGAATTCATATTCTTGACTTTAATATTATAATATTTATAATATTTATAATATTTAAATATTTATAATATTTATCTTAGCGAATATGATCCTTGTAAATCACTTTTTATATCTAAATATATTTTATTTGGGATTGCATAATTTGTCATTTGAGTTTATAAACTCTTACGGCTACTAAATGTTGCGCTAAATTTAAGTAATAGGTTTCAGTTAATTTGAATTATAAATTATAAATTCAAATTTTTGTGAATTTATAAAAAAATATTTTTTTTTCAAATTTTTTTGTTTGAACTCTTACGGCTACTATAATTGTGAAAAATTTAAATAATAAATTAATGAGAAATTAATTAAGTAATAGGTTATAAAATGATAATGACAATATGAAAACGCGTATTTTCAGTTTATTTTAAAGAAATTTGATTAAAATTTAATTTTAATTTTAAGAAATTAAAGTTTTCTTTTAATGGATATATTTCTTTATTTCTTTATAATTATTGTAATCATTTTTGATTAAAAAAATTAAGATTTTTGTTAGTCATTTTAGCCAGACGCGAAGAACAACAAAAAATAGTGCTAGATGACTCTTTAGTGCCAGTTCCCTTCCACTGCTGGATGCAGAGGAGGACTAGCAGACAGCTCTATCAAAGAATCATGTGAATGATGTATTAGAAAACCTCTAGTGACATCATCAGAGTGCTAGATCAGCACTACAGCTTCACCAAATAGAATCATTAGTGCAAAAGCACTGGCAAATGCCAGCGCAAGGTATTTATATATGGGCTTACTTCTGATACGAAGAATAATTTCTCAAATGATACCATTCCGCGTGAATTTTTCGTAATCATATAAGCCAGACGCGGAAGAACAACGAATAGCACTGCTAGATGCCTTTGATAGAGCCGTCTGCTAGTCTTCCTCTGCATCCAACAGTGGGAGGGAACTGGCACTGAAGAGTCATAGTGATGACGAAACGGCATCTAGCAGTGCTATTCGTTGTTCTTCCGCGTCTGGCTTATATGATTACAAAAAATTCACGTGGAATGGTATGACTCGTTTTGAGATATTCATAAAATAAGTTAGCCGATACACAAGATACCTTGCCCTGGCATTTCCAGTGCTTTTGCGCTAATGATTCTATTTGGTGAAGCGGTAGTGCCGATTTAGCACTTAATGATGATGTTACTAGAGGTTTTCTAGTGCATTATCACATTATTATTTGATAGAGCCGTCTGCTAGTTCTCCTCTGCATCCAGCAGTGGGAAGGAACTGGCATTGAAGAGTCATAGTGATGACGAAACGGCATCTAGCAGTGTTTTTCGTTGTTCTTTCTCGTCTGGCTAAAATGACTAACAAAAATTCACGCGGATTGGTACCACTCTCGTTTTGAGATATTAATAAAAGAAGTTAGCCGATACACAAGATACCTTGCGCTGGCATTTATAGTCCTTTTGCGCTAATGATTCTATTTGGTGAAGCGGTAGTGCCGGTTCAACACTAGAGGTTTTCTAGTACATCATTCAGCAGTGGCATCTAGCAGTGTTTTTCGTCTTTTTTCGCTTCGAACTTTTATGATTACAAAAATTCACGCGGAGATACCTTGCGCTGGCATTTGCCAGTGCTTTTGCGCTAATGATCCTATTTGGTAATGATCCTATTCTCATCATTTGAGAAATTTATAGTTTTTATATTCATAAGAATTTATATTCAGAGAAACTTGACGTGTTAGAAGTCGGTTATTGCTAATCCCAGTATGAAATTAAAAATTCAGGCCTAGAATTTTAACCAAAATCGATTCAGTCTTTATCTTTTGATAAAGATTATTTAATATTATAGATAATTAATATTAATACTATATTTTGTGTATTTTTATATCGAACTTTTTTCATTAAATCCTCCGTTCAGTGTGATATCTTCTTTCTTCATGCTTATCCCAATTCGAGATCACACGCTGTAATGAGTCTCTTCCTGACACCAACCCTCCATTTTTATAGACGGGCTTTGGAATGGCCATGGCGGAGTTATTAATAATATGTATAAATCATTAAAATCAAATTTAATTTCTGGATATATATTTATACATCAAATTCTTATATGAATTGGATTGTATATACATATTAGAATATGTTATATATCAAATATTATTTTTATAATATAATTCAACTTTTATTTTTTTATTACATTTTAAATGTTGTATAAGTATTTTATAGCTATAGTAAAAATGTATTTATTTTATGAAAATAATAATTTTTTAATAAAATTTATTTTTTATCAAAAATATCTATTTTTAAAAAAGAATATTTATAATTTGAATAAAATCAAATTTTATTTATAACACATTCGTAAAAATATTTACAATCAAATTAGTCTTCCTTTGTTTTAGGGAACTAAAAATAGAACTCAGAAACAATTAGAGGTTGAAGTTGAAAATATGGGTGCTCAGCTAAATGCTTATACAAGTCGAGAGCAGACTGTATACTATGCTAAATGTCTCCGCAAAGACCTTACAAAATGTACGTGACAAATTTGTGTTGAATTGATGTTCGAATTATATGTGTATAAAAATAGTTCGAATTATTATTTGTTAATATTTGCCACTATATTTCTGTTGCTATTATATGTAATATACAGACTAAAAACTTTATGTTTTAAAAGTGACTTCAGATTAAAGTTCTGAACTTTCATGACTTAATGTTACGAATTTAAATAACTTAATAAAAATCTAAGTTTTATTATATAAATTTGTTGTTTACTCAGAAAAGCTATTAACTGATCCTTTGAATCCTTAAATTTTATATTTAAATTATAAATATATTATAATTATATTATATTTTACATTCAAATGATTTTAAATTATTTAATTTAATTATTTTCATTAACAAAATTATTGCAAAAAAATCCCGAACGCATCTGATAAATCGCACTCAATTAATAAATATAATTATCACAGATCGAAAAGATTTGGTACACATCGATATTGTATGGTAGTCCGATATTGTATGGTAGCAGATTAGCTTGTTTGTTCAGTAATTTTACTCGCGATCTGCTTTATTATCCATTGATCACTTGGGTCAAATCTGCCACTGTTGACATAATAATCGATTGAAATTGAGCCGAATCAAATTGGTATATACGCTCCTTATATAGATGTACTTACTAAATAATGATAGAGCATGTAACTACAGAACATATATAATGTAGTCCTATTGCCAATTTGTTAATTGCACCTAGTATCAACAGGGTTTTATTGAGATCTGTACTTTTTATCTAAAAAAGGTTCAAGCTCAACGATGATTGGTAATGAGACACTCGTTTTCGATTAAACCTAGGTTTATATCGTGTCGTATTATTGAAATAAATCATAATTCATATAAAAATATTTAAAAACGATCAGAAAAAATTAAAAAATTTACTTATTTTGATATTTCACTAGCTACTAAAATCATTATCAGAAATTACAAACAACAAAAAATTAAAAAATACATTATTTATGTATATAAAGTTCAATAAAGTTTTTTAGTTTCTTTCAAACTATAAGATTTAACTCAATCATGTTGCTACAAGTCAAAGATTGCTTGCAACAATACAATCTTAGCTTGTACCACATTCGATCTAAGGATTTCATAATCTCCATCTTTAGGTGAAATCATATAATCGATACAGTTAAAATATTATCTTTTTATCGATATAATTTTATAAAGGAATCACATAAATTTTCACATTAAAAATATTATTATATTACTGTAATTTTAAAAATATACTAGAAAAATTAAATAATAAATATATCCATCCTGATATGTATTTTAAAATATTATGGAACGATCAGGTAAAACTGAAAGACTAAATTATTTTGATATTTCGCTAGCAACTACTAGCATCTTCAGAAATTAGAAACAACATTAAATTAGATAAAAATATACTAGAAAAATTAAGCCCGACGCGAAAGAATGACGAATGTCGTTTCATCATTACTATGACTCATCAGTACCAGTTCCCTCCCACTGGTGGAAGCAGAAGAGGACTTTCGCGTCGGGCTTATATGATTACTAAAAAATTCACGCGGAATGGTATCATCATTTGAGATTAGAAGTAAGATGATATTAAGATACCTTGCGCTGGCATTTGCCAGTGCTTGTGCTTATGATCCAATTTGGTGAAGCTGTAGTACTAATTCAGCACTCTAGATGATGTTACTAGAGATTTTCTAGTACATCATGCACTTAATTCATTCGTTGATTGCCGTCTGCTAGTCCTCATCTGCATCCAGCAGTGGGAGGGAACTGGTACTGATTAGTCAAAGTGATGACGAAACGGCATTCGTCATTCTTTCGCGTCGGGCTTATATGATTACTAAAATTTCACGCGGAATTGTATCATCATTTGAGTTTAGAAAAATTAAATAATAAACATATCCATCTTGATATGTATTTTAAAATATTCTGGAATGATCAGGTAAAATTGAAAGACATGTATTTTAATATTTCTCCAGCAACTACTAGCATCCACAGAAATTAGAAACAACATTAAATTAAATAAAATTAGTTGTTGTTTCTGATTTCTAAAGATGATAGTAGTTGCTTTATTTTACCATTGCATAAATCAAAACACAAAATAGAAATTCTAAATGATCAGGATGGATATATTTATTATTATTCATATCATGTGACAGGGCATTTCTGGCTGACAGGTTCTGAATTGTCAGATATGAATTCAAATATGAATTTAATAATGTTTAAGAAAACTGTGAACTTACAATCAAATAAATCATATATATGACATGTTTTGACCTGCCAGAACCTGTCATTGATATGGTTTATTTGATTGTAAGTTTATAGTTTTCTTAATCATTATGAAATTCATATTTTGTTAAGATACGCTCTCAATATTGGTATATACATTATTGCTTGCATTGCTTACCTGTAGACATCTAAGCGATTTGAATTGATTTTGGAACTATTAATTCTGTAATTTTAAAAATATACTAGAAAAATTAAATAACAAATATATCCATCTTGATCTGTATTTTAAAAAATTCACAAACGATCAGGGTAAAACTGAAAGACCAAATTATTTTAATATTTCTTTAGCAACAACACCAAATTAGATGAAATTATATGTTGTTTCCAATTTCTGAAGATGATAATAGTTGCTAGCAAAATTAATATAGATTAAAATATAATTAAAATATAATTAAATATATTATTATTATAATTCAATAATAATAAAAATTAAATTATATAATAAAAATAACATTTATGTATAACTTAAAAATTTTAAATTGTATTAAAGTAAAATTATTAATATTGAGTAAATTAATAATTTATAAATTATACAATTATAATTTATTATGAGTGACTTATAACAAAAATAAAATCATAACATTATAATTAAATTTAATTTAAAAATTAGAATAATATAAATGTAAAATTATAAGTATTGAGTAAATAAATAATTTATAAATTATAAATTATATTATTATAATTTTTGCATTAATATAAATTATATATTGATATTAATAAAAATGATATTGATATCAATATTAATATGAAATAAATCTCTATTAACATATGAACATTTTTTGGTTAAAAGTACAAGCCAATAATAAATACCTTCCAATATCTTCGCATATTGGTGTTGTTCCATCTAACTGTAGAAACATGTTTGTTTTCAGGAGATTTTTTGCACGCCTGACTTCTCCTTCTGTTACACTCGTTGCTAATCGATTCCTGCAAAAAAATAACAATTGCCTAATAATAATCGGATTGCCTGATCGGATTGTCTGATCGGATCAGGTACTTACAATCAAATAAATCATATCTATGACAGGTTTTGACCTGCCAGAACCTGTCATTGATATGGTTTATTTGATTGTAAGTTTATAGTTTTCTTAATCATTATGAAATTCATATTTTGTTAAGATACGCTCTCAATATTGGTATATACATTATTGCTTGCATTGATTACCTGTAGACATCTAAGCGATTTGAATTGATTTTTGAAATATTAATTTTGTACATACTTTTACACTTTATAATTCAAACAAACAACTAGAATTTCACAAATTCTTTATTTTTAATATGAATACCGGATCCGTCTGTAAATAACTGCATATTTTTAATAACTGATCAAAGTATAGAATTAAACAATAACTCAGGGTAGATTGTATTCCATTTATATCTTATAAACAATAGTTCCCAAAATAAGTAAATATAGAAATCTGCAAATATTTGAAACCATCAGATTTTATGCTTAAACTTATTAGCAAATACTTTTAGTAGCAATTATAGTTCAAATATAAAACAACGCTTGATCACACCGTCTCCGTATTATTTTAGCTACCTGCTATTATCTCGGTCATCAGCTGTAAATTTGATAGCAGTAGCAAAAGTTATGTAATCAAAACCAATAATTTTAATCTGTAATTTTATTTGTTTTCCAAATAAAGCTGCACCAATGATCTTTTATTGCTTTATGGTCGACGTGCCTATCAGCAAATAAAAATGATGCAAATCGTAACAGTTGTTGCTCTTTTGTTAAGTGGTAGTGTGGCTTGACTTGAATTTCATGGCAATCTGAAAGTCAATCACGTCTACGTGAAAATTTACGAATGTTCTCTGAGAATCAGAGAACATTTACTAATATTTATTATTTACTAATATTTTCTCCATATTTATTTATTTTATAATAAAATATTTCTCTTTTTATTATAAATTCGTTTTTTGAAAAATGTGTTTTATGATATTCGATATTTTGACCATAAGATTGCAAGATTGTTCAATTATTATTAGCAATGTTCGTTTAAATCTGTAGTCTATCAATTCAAGTGTTTGCAAACCAAGTCTCCGTAAATTCAAGGGATCAAGTATTTGCAAACCATACGCGATTGATCATATTCTTTTTCTTTGAATTAGTTGTGCCGTTTATTTTCATATCTCCAACTTTTTAATTATTCCTAATTATTATTTTTGATTAAAACATCAGTTTGGCAATTTTTATTTTCATTTAGGCGTTGAAATTCTTTCGGATTTACTGCAGAATGGAACTTACGGTGAATCTGAAATTGAGCGAGAAAGGGATGTCATTCTTAGGGAAATGCAGGAAATTGAATTGAATATGCAAGAAGTTGTCTTTGATCATCTGCATGCTACAGCATTCCAAGGAACGCCTCTTTCGTGGACAATACTGGGACCTACCGAAAACATCAAGTATACAAATAATTTTATTTATAATAATTTAATAAATTAATTTATTAAATTATTAATAAATTATAATTTATTAATCTATCTCTAGTCGCTCTATCTCTAGTCGCTCTATCTCTAGTCGCTCTATCTCTAGTCGCTCTATCTCTAGTCGCTCTATCTCTAGTCGCTCTATCTCTAGTCGCTCTACCTATAGTCGCTCAATCTCCAGTCGCTCTGTATCTAGTCGCTCTATCTCTAGTCGCTCTATCTCTAGTCGCTCTATCTCTAGTCGCTCTATCTCTAGTCGCTCTATCTCTAGTCGCTCTATCTCTAGTCGCTCTATCTCTAGTCGCTCTATCTCTAGTCGCTCTATCTCTCGCTCTGTATCTAGTCGCTCTATCTCTAGTCACTATATCTCTAGTCGCTCTATCTCTAGTCGCTCTATCTCTAGTCGCTCTATCTCTAGTCGCTCTATCTCTAGTCGCTCTATCTCTAGTCGCTCTATCTCTAGTCGCTCTATCTCTAGTCGCTCTATCTCTAGTCGCTCTATCTCTAGTCGCTCTATCTCTAGTCGCTCTATCTCTAGTCGCTCTATCTCTAGTCGCTCTATCTCTAGTCGCTCTATCTCTAGTCGCTCTATCTCTAGTCGCTCTATCTCTAGTCGCTCTATCTCTAGTCGCTCTATCTCTAGTCGCTCTATCTCTAGTCGCTCTATCTCTAGTCGCTCTATCTCTAGTCGCTCTATCTCTAGTCGCTCTATCTCTAGTCGCTCTATCTCTAGTCGCTCTATCTCTAGTCGCTCTATCTCTAGTCGCTCTATCTCTAGTCGCTCTATCTCTAGTCGCTCTATCTCTAGTCGCTCTATCTCTAGTCGCTCTATCTCTAGTCGCTCTATCTCTAGTCGCTCTATCTCTAGTCGCTCTATCTCTAGTCGCTCTATCTCTAGTCGCTCTATCTCTATTTTTTTTTGAAAAAAAAAACAAAATATCGAAAGTACAAATTTAAAGTCATCTTTATTCTTAGATATCAAATAATTTACAATAAAATGTTAAAGGATAATTTAAGAAGAAGTTTAAGTAAAACATTTTTAAAATTAAAGAGTTGTAAATTTTGATTTTTAAAGTTTAAAATAATCTTTTTTAATAATTTATTAACATATGAAATAATTATTACTCCAAAGTTCAATTTTGATGTGTAATTCTTTCAAAATATAAATATCAAATAGACTTTGTGTATTTAAAACACTTGGTATTTCAATATTTAGATTGCAATACCAGTAGCCAAATTCTATGTTATTTGGCTACTGATATATAACATCTAGTGGATGTTATAAGGCATTCATTTCATAAATTGAAATTATCGAATATTAAATATATTAACATTATTATATTATTCATCTTAATATATTTAGTATATAATTTATTATATAAAAATCTTAGTTTAAATATTGCATTTTAAAGTGTAACAATCATACTTTTTACCTCTCTCTATAACTGAGTCAACGTTAAGATTAAATGATTAATTATTAATATTACTTAGATCATATTTATTAGTATGTTATTAATTTAGATATTATTTGAATTTAATTTTATAGTTAAAGTTTTAAAGTTTAGAAAAAAAATTAAAACTTTAATTTTTTAAATTAAAGTTTTAATTTTAATTTTAAAGTTTTTTTTTAATTTAAAGTTTCCGTCAGTGGTCTCTTTCATTACACCTTGGGTGATAATCTTGTATCTAGTCGCTTTTTCTCTAGTGACTCTATCTCTAGTCGCTCTATCTCTAGTCGCTCTATCTCTAGTCGCTCTATCTCTAGTCGCTCTATCTCTAGTCGCTCTATCTCTAGTCGCTCTATCTCTAGTCGCTCTATCTCTAGTCGCTCTATCTCTAGTCGCTCTATCTCTAGTCGCTCTATCTCTAGTCGCTCTATCTCTAGTCGCTCTATCTCTAGTCGCTCTATCTCTAGTCGCTCTATCTCTAGTCGCTCTATCTCTAGTCGCTCTATCTCTAGTCGCTCTATCTCTAGTCGCTCTATCTCTAGTCGCTCTATCTCTAGTCGCTCTATCTCTAGTCGCTCTATCTCTAGTCGCTCTATCTCTAGTCGCTCTATCTCTAGTCGCTCTATCTCTAGTCGCTCTATCTCTAGTCGCTCTATCTCTAGTCGCTCTATCTCTAGTCGCTCTATCTCTAGTCGCTCTATCTCTAGTCGCTCTATCTCTAGTCGCTCTATCTCTAGTCGCTCTATCTCTAGTCGCTCTATCTCTAGTCGCTCTATTTCTAGTCACTTTATCTCTAGTCGCTCTCTTTAGTCGCTCTATATCCAGTCGCTCTATCTCTAGTCGCTCAATCTCTAGTCGCTCTACCTATAGTCGCTCAATTTCCAGTCGCTCTGTATCTAGTCGCTCTATCTATAGTCACTATATCTCTAGTCGCTCTATCTTTAGTCGCTCTATCTCTAGTCGCTATATCTCTAGTCGCTCTATCTCTAGTCGCTCTATCTCTAGTCACTCTACCCCTAGTCGCTTTATCTCTAGTCGCTCTATCTCTAGTCGCTCTATCTCTAGTCGCTCTATCTCTAGTCGCTCTATCTCTAGTCGCTCTATCTCTAGTCGCTCTATCTCTAGTCGCTCTACTTTATCTCTAGTCGCTCTCTTTAGTCGCTCTATATCCAGTCGCTCTATCCTTGGGTGATAATTCTGCATCTAGTCGCTTTATCTCGATATTTCTTATTGCTCTATCTCTACATCCATGAATGTAATGTTCCTATCAGTTGTATTTTTAATAGTAAATTGTAATTAATTGGAATTAAATATTTTTCTCAGATTCTTTATATTTCATTGCAGTAGACGACAAATAAAATAGAATCGAGTAATTCTCATAAATAATAGTTGTTATTAGGACTTATCAGTAACGGATAAGCACCACTGCCCGCTGTTGATGAGGACTTATAAACGTTCAATATGATAGATTCTTCTGCTATGCTACAATGCTGTAATTAGGTGATTATCTAGAGATATTTCTCTGCAATCACGAGTATTGTATGCTGTGGGTACTGATAACGACGATACATTAGTCATTAGGATTGCTTGTTTCTTGTGTATTTGGTATATTCCACACAATAATTTGTGTTAGATAAAGCTGTTATCTTCGTTTTTATTGTTTATCCATTTTTCCAATCATTAATGAAATAAATTAAATAATTATATTGTGCTTGTATTCATTACAATTAATTATTATCGAGTACAATAATCATTATATTCAAGGATGTCGATAGTTCCTTAAGTATTGATTTATTCTCACAGATCGATAAATCGCCAAAACCTTATTGATTTTATAAAGAAATATTATCACGGATCGAATATGGTAGTGGCCGCAGCGGGTGGTATTTCCCATGATGAATTGGTTAGTGTCGTAGACAAGCATTTCGGTAAACTGCCCCAGGGATCTAACGAAATATCTACTGGATTATTGCCATGCCGCTTCACTGGTAGCGAAGTGCGATTGCGTGATGACGATATGCCATTAGCACATATCGTATTTGCCGTTGAAGGAACTGGTTGGGCTGATGCAGACACATTTCCATTGATGGTTGCAAACACAATAATTGGCAATTGGGATCGATCAATGTCTGGAGCCGGAAATGTAAGCAGTCGTCTTGGACAGCAAGTTGCAGACAATAATCTCTGCCACAGTTTTCAAGCTTTTAACACGTGTTATTACGACACTGGTCTGTGGGGATGCTATTTCGTTACTGACCGCTTGAAGATCGATAGCATGGCACTAGCATTACAGAAGGAATGGTTATAGAAAAATATAAATGTCATAAACTAGGTTTTGTTATTTTTTTGCAGGAATCGATTAGCAACGAGTGTAACAGAAGGAGAAGTCAGGCGTGCAAAAAATCTCCTGAAAACAAACATGTTTCTACAGTTAGATGGAACAACACCAATATGCGAAGATATTGGAAGGTATTTATTATTGGCTTGTACTTTTAACCAAAAAATGTTCATATGTTAATAGAGATTTATTTCATATTAATATTGATATCAATATCATTTTTATTAATATCAATATATAATTTATATTAATGCAAAAATTATAATAATATAATTTATAATTTATAAATTATTTATTTACTCAATACTTATAATTTTACATTTATATTATTCTAATTTTTAAATTAAATTTAATTATAATGTTATGATTTTATTTTTGTTATAAGTCACTCATAATAAATTATAATTGTATAATTTATAAATTATTAATTTACTCAATATTAATAATTTTACTTTAATACAATTTAAAATTTTTAAGTTATACATAAATGTTATTTTTATTATATAATTTAATTTTTATTATTATTGAATTATAATAATAATATATTTAATTATATTTTAATTATATTTTAATCTATATTAATTTTGCTAGCAACTATTATCATCTTCAGAAATTGGAAACAACATATAATTTCATCTAATTTGGTGTTGTTGCTAAAGAAATATTAAAATAATTTGGTCTTTCAGTTTTACCCTGATCGTTTGTGAATTTTTTAAAATACAGATCAAGATGGATATATTTGTTATTTAATTTTTCTAGTATATTTTTAAAATTACAGAATTAATAGTTCCAAAATCAATTCAAATCGCTTAGATGTCTACAGGTAAGCAATGCAAGCAATAATGTATATACCAATATTGAGAGCGTATCTTAACAAAATATGAATTTCATAATGATTAAGAAAACTATAAACTTACAATCAAATAAACCATATCAATGACAGGTTCTGGCAGGTCAAAACATGTCATATATATGATTTATTTGATTGTAAGTTCACAGTTTTCTTAAACATTATTAAATTCATATTTGAATTCATATCTGACAATTCAGAACCTGTCAGCCAGAAATGCCCTGTCACATGATATGAATAATAATAAATATATCCATCCTGATCATTTAGAATTTCTATTTTGTGTTTTGATTTATGCAATGGTAAAATAAAGCAACTACTATCATCTTTAGAAATCAGAAACAACAACTAATTTTATTTAATTTAATGTTGTTTCTAATTTCTGTGGATGCTAGTAGTTGCTGGAGAAATATTAAAATACAGGTCTTTCAATTTTACCTGATCATTCCAGAATATTTTAAAATACATATCAAGATGGATATGTTTATTATTTAATTTTTCTAAACTCAAATGATGATACAATTCCGCGTGAAATTTTAGTAATCATATAAGCCCGACGCGAAAGAATGACGAATGCCGTTTCGTCATCACTTTGACTCATTAGTGCCAGTTCCCTCCCACTGCTGGATGCAGATGAGGACTAGCAGACGTTATGAAATCCTTGGATCGAATGTCGTACAAGCTAAGATTGTATTGTTGCAAGCAATCTTTGACTTGTAGCAAAATGATTGAGTTAAATCTTATAGCTAGAATGAACTTAATGATATTTTATTAAGACAATTATAGAGGTATGTCAGTACAATCATATAGATATCATACAATCATTAAGATATCGGTACATAGTATATGTTTATACGATGAACATGTGATTATATCAGATAAACATATGATTGTCATATGTTCATAGGATGTTAATTTATGCTAATTGGCGTTCTGTGGCGTTTTTATAAATATGAAAATTACCACTCATAGCGGTCTATTAGCTGAAGTAAAACATAACACGATAAATATTAAAAAGTAACTTTGCTAGATATGAAAATTTCTAATGATATTTATTATATCATTGTGAAGATGATAGAAGCGGTAAATGCCAAATGATAGAATATGTAAATTCAATGATAGAAGCATTAGAGACCAATTTGCTAAACACCTACATTTGCTTAGCAAACAAATGTAGCTATTGATCTGGTTTAATGTTTTCTAATGCAAAATTATTCCTATCAAAATAATTTTTAACTCAGAAGTAAAATAGCAAACATTCACTCTCAATATCCCACCGAAAGGGCTCATTCGATAGTTTGTTTGCAGCTGAAAATTTCATTTTTAGCTGATTGTTAAGTGTAAACCGTTTATCGGATTACCTGATCCGATCAGACAATCCGATCAGGCAATCCGATCAGGAAATCCGAATATAAATTTGTTAAAACATTCAATGATTTCAAGTATCAAATAAAATTATTAATCATTTTCAAACAAATCTCTAAACTTATATAAATCTTTTATACAAAGATATATCGATATCAAAATTATACCTGCTTAAAATGTGTCGTTTATTGCTTAGACACTTGCTATGTTATGGTCGTAGAGTTCCGTTAGAAGAAATTGACGCTAGAATTGACGTAAGTGATTCTAAAGTCTTAAATGTGTTTATCGCTATTTCATTATAAATAAGGCTGTTGACGCTAAGGCAGTTCGAAGATTATTGCAAGCATATGTATATGACAAGTGCCCAGCTATTGCTGCCATAGGTAAACTTTCTAAAAACGGTACTAACTTTTTATGGATGTTTTAGGACCAACCGAGCAGTTACCAGAGTATACTAGAACGCGATCTCGCATGCGCACCGTATTGTTCTAGTTAAACAGAGTACGTATTTTCTAAAGACGAAATACTGAAATTCGCAACTCGTGGAAATACCGATTTAGTAGCCTTGAACTTAATAAAACTCATTTTTAAACTTTAGTGCTAATACTATTGTTTTCTATCATAAATAAATGTTAGTTTAAAAATTTCATTTTTCTTAACATTTCGATATTCTAAATATCTCCCATCTTGTATAATTTCAGATTATGCTGTGACTTCAAATTAAAGTTTATAATTATCAATATGAATCGATTAAACTGCTTATTGATTGCTGTTGGAAAACGATTTTCGTCTGGAGTTGCTGCCCCACTTTGTAAAATTGATCCGTTTAAGTTTCTGCGATTTACATGTAAAAGATGTGACACTCAAAACGAAGCGACATTTCATTCATCATCATACACAGACGGTGTCGTGCTTGTCCGTTGTTCAGGCTGCTCAAATTATCACGTTATTGCAGATAACTGTAATTGGTTTTCTGACTTAAACGGCAAGAGGTAATTGTAATTTAGCGTTTACAAAAATTAAAATTTTGATTATTTACTTTTTATGCCACTTACGTTAATATGTTTATTTAGTGCTATCCTTCGTTATTAACGCTATAAATAATTGGCTTTGTTTGTTTTCAAATGACTGCTTCAATATGGAAAGACCGTTCCAATATGGGACGCAGTAATACTTTCTTCAACATTTTAGTTAAGTAGCTGCAGTCCATTATTTTCATTTACACAACAAATGTACAAACTGAAACACAAGCAATCGTTAAAATTTAAAATATTCCATTTACCTAACATAAACCACATAAAGTGTTTCATCGATAAAATAATAATCAATGAAATCAATGAAACAATTGAATTTGCTACAATTAAATTCAATAATTTAAGATATTCCTTTTTTCCCCTACTTAATGGCGTTTTCACCCGCACATGATAAAGAGTTTTAAAAAGTTTATATTTTATTTATATATATATAAATTTATATTTGAAGAATTTATAAATTTGTGAATTCATTTTGTAAATAATGCTACAACCAAAATGAAGGGGTTGCTCGTAATTTATATACGATTTAAATATTTCTATCAAGCTAAAAAAGTTCAAATTTAAAATAAAAGTCAATTGTTATGAATTGACTAATAAATAACATGCGATATATAGGAATAAGGATTTGCGATCATCAGGAAGAACTGTTATGTTACTAGGATTCGGTCCTTATTCTTTGACCGAACATATCAGCGGGATCAAATACGCGCTAATGACGTATTTCTAGGGTATCTTATTCTGATACAAAGCAAATTATTCATTATCCTAAATAAAAATTTACAGCTTAAGATTTGGAAAGAAATTTTAATATTATTGTGTTGATTTATATATTTCACTATTTTTGTTTGATTTTGGTTTTATAGTAATATTTTTTGAAATATATAAATGGTTTCGAAGAAATCCAATATCGAGCACAAGTGTACTCGAGACGTTTTGATTCACACCGATAATATTATTACATATATTACATTGCTAATATTATTACATATTAGTATTGCAATTTTTACAATTTCAGTAAAGTTACTTATATTTTGATAATTTAAATATGTCATCTTTACGATATAAATTAAAAGTAGTTTTAATTGATGATAATTTAATGTTAATATCAAGATATATATTTTCTTTATCATTAATATTGGTTTTTGATTAAGAATAAGGCTACCTTAATAAATTTGTTCGCTAATTGAATAAAAATTATTAGAGTTATATATATAACTCTAATAATATATCGAAATATATTATTTTATATTGAAATATACTTGATATATTTCAATATAAAAAATATACTTGAAATATACTTCAATATAATTGATATATTGAAATATACTTTCAATATATCGAAACATATATTTCATATTTTCATGTAATTTAGATTTATTTTTTACACAGTTATGAACAAATTCATATTTTATAAAGCTTAAAAAGAAGGCAGCTATAATTTAGGCTACTATTACTTCCCATTGGAACACCTTTAACTTGTCTAAATATAGATGTCCCTTCTTTTAAATAATTTTGATTTATTAAAATATTTAAGGATTCTATTAATTCAATTTTATCCATTTATATTTACTTGATGGTTTAATTTTTGTTAGATAGGCGTTATAGTTATTATAACATATATATGTATATCTTTTTCCGAATATAAGGTTAATTAATTTTACTAACGCTTCTTTAATATCTACTAAATCTAGATTTGTATAAAGCGTACTAAAATCGTATGTATTTATATTCTGAAAATTTATTCCTTTTGTCTGTTCTAAAAATTCTTTTGTATAATTAATACTGAAATAGTGTTTTATACCAGTATTAATTTTGATTACCCTACAATATTTCTTGAAGTGTGCTTTAATTACTTTAAGTATTTTATTCATATAAACAGAAAGTGGATTTAATGTACATTCAAAAGCACTACATATGAACCTAGGTTTTATTGGATAGATTTGTTAGATAGGCGTTATAGTTATTATAACATATATATGTATATTTTTTTCCGAATATATGATTTTTAGTTATTTTTCTATTTTATTCCTTTTGTCTGTTCTAAAAATTCTTTTGTAGAATTAATACTGAAATAGTGTTTTGTATCAGTATTAATTTCGATTACTTTGCAATATTTTTTAAAGTGTGCTTTAATTACTTTAAGTATTTTATTCATATAGACAGAAAGTGGTTTTAATGTACATTTAAACGCACTACATATGAACCTAGGTTTTATTGGATTATTATGTAATTTTGGATTCCAATATAATATAGGTATAGTTTTATTATCTGATTCAACCTTTATACCCTTTTTATCCATTATAGAACAGTGACTTGTAATAATTGTTTCTAAACTTAACTCACTACGTTCATATGTTGGATTTACATTTAAATCATTAGAATTAACCTCTTTCATTAGTATATCATAATAAAGCTTTTTGCATATGAAGACAAAGTTATTACTAGCTTTATCAATAGTTGTTATTTGTTATCTTTATAACAAACAATTATAAAACATCGTTAATCAATAAAAAATAATTGAAAATAATCAATTAAAACATCGTTAATCGAATACGGACGCGTTTTGGAATGTGCGCAAAATTTGGAGCAATTTAAAAAATATCGTCATCCGAAGGATTTACAATATATTATTCTAACGTTATTCCATTATTCTATTCTCAGAAAAAAAGCAGAATTTTGTGTTTTGATTGCAAGTGATTATTTTGATTATCAGATTAACAATTTATCAATTTATAGTTTTTTCAATCAACTTTAGTTTGATAAATGCCTTTCATAAATGTCATTCCTTTTTGTTTACTATTTTAGGAATATTGAAGATATTGTACATGGCGTCAAGACAAAATGAAGCCAATAAGTTGGTAAATTGTAAATTAACAAAATAAAATCGTATTTTTGCTTGTCTATTTTGTTTCTCACTTTTATTTACAATTTGCAATTATAAATTGCAATTAATCAATTATTAATTTACAATTATATATTAAATAAATCAAAATTATATATTTTATCCATTTATATAAAATAAATGGATTAAAGTATTCAATTGCAAATAAAACTCTAAGAATGCAGTAAGTTCGCTTTCTAAGTTCACTTGATAGAATTTATCATACAAAAATACTTTATCATCAAAAAGTTTATACGGCAATTTCGAATTGTATCAAATGGCGTATGTCTATTAATAAACAGTGAGTGAAGATCTATTAACAGATTCACATGATTGGTTTGGGTAGTAAAGAAACAAAAGCAATTTTGTAAATAGTTGATAATGATCAATTATCGACAAAGAATTATTGGAGCTGGATCAGTAAAAGGGGAAATTTTATTTTGATATTTCGCTAACCTCTGTTAGTTTTTTGTTGTTACACGATTTCAGCGACTTTTGAAAGTACACAAAACACACTAAAAAGGGTAAAATTAATTAAATTTATTAATTATTTAATTAATTTTAAAATTAATTAAAAGGGAAAACAATAAAAATAGTTTAAAAGCAATACAAAAATAATATCCATTCAAAATAAATAACTTGAAAAATTAATAAAAAATCGTGAAGAGAAAATCAAAATCAAGATATCTAAATGTAAAATGAATGTAAATGTAAAATTTAAGATCTTGCAAAAAACTAATTTAATTTTATTTACAAAGTTAATGTGTGACATTAAAAATTTTAAGACTAAAAATTCTCAAAAAAGATAAGTAGGCAACTTTTGAATTTTGCTATTAATTTTGAGTTTTCAGTTTCTAATCGTTTATAGAACATCCATCACTTAATTTGTTTCAAAATTTGTTAAATATTGTTAGTATTAATAATTTTAAAATGTTAAATAATTATTTAAACAATAATAAATGTAATTATATTGAAAATATAATTACATTTATTAATTATAATTTAAAAGTTTTTGATTTTGCTATTTACATTTATCTTTAACATTTTCTTATAATGTTATTATCTTTTCATCTTTTTTCAAAAAATTATTAAATGCTGACTGTCGTTTTAATGTATCGTCTCTGTTTAATTTATTAAATTTTACATTGTTAATAATATCCGTGCCTAATTTTATATATTCTAAGTTTTTCATTACAATAAAACAATCATTTTTATAAGATTTACAAATTACAAAGTCCTTTGTGCTAATTTCGTTTTTAACACTTTTAATGTCTTTGTTTAATTCCTCTTGGTTTGAACATGACATTAAGAGTTTCTTAGTTTAATTTTATGTATTTAGGTAAATTATATTTTATAGTTTTTTAAATTAAAACCAGTTTTGTCGAATTTAGTTAAAAAATTTTGGTTCTGAAAATATTATCTTTGGTGCAAAGTTAGGACCCAAATTTAAGACTTTAAAATTAAGATTAGTACTTAATTAGACTAATTCACAAACTTGTTGACGATTCTGTTTGAGTCACCTTCCTAGGTTCTAACACTTTGAATATCCACGTATTGTTTTTGTAAATTGTACAAAATCAAAAAATTTTTTAAGGTGTTTAAAACTAATAAGAAATTCAATTTATTATTTAAATAATTATTTAGCATTTGTAAATCGAAATGTTTGACAAATTTAAAAAAATAACATTTATTTTTAGATGTCGTCGTTAGTAGAACATCAAATGATATTTTAAAAACATCCGTTTATTATAAAAATTAAAATAATTTAAATATTGTTTCATGGAATGCCAATGTCCCAATACATTGGAAACTATCTGTTGCTAATTCTTTGTTTTTACGAAGTAAGATGATTGTTTTCGATGTAAATGAACTTGAAACAAATAATAAGATAATTTGAATTCTATAATATAAAAACGGTTTTCCATCATGGGCAATTAAAAGTACCAAAAAGGTTCTACAAAAGTACCAAAAAGGATAAACAAGTTGTTTTTGGCCCAGAAAGAGAAAATAAATACATAGGATTATCATTTATAAATAACTTTTTGGAATATTAATTTCAAAAGATTTGTTTCAAACAATAAAACATTAAATACTTTAAATATTGTTTTGGATAATAGTAGAATACCGAAGTTACATAACATTTTGAAAAGAAACCCAAAGATAGATTAAGTTATAAAATTTCTTGTTTAGAATGCGATAAAATATATGTGGGTCAAACAGGCGAACCATTAGAGACTAGATTAAAACAACACAAATGCACACTCAAAAAAGCCTAAGTAGCGCTATTGTAGACCATAGTTTAAATTTAGATCACAATATTGATTATAATAATACTGTTGTTTTAGCAAAAGAAACCAATTGTTTAAATAGAAAAATTCTTGAGGCTTATTACATTCATAAAAACTCCAATATTATTATGTCGAATAATAAACCTGACGTAACGTTAAATATTTTGTAAAGATGTTGTAAAAATTATTATTTCTATTTTGTTTTTATACTTTGTTTAATTTTTCTAGTACTTTTAATTATTATTTATTATATTTTTTTCTTATTTTTTTCAAATTATTTATTTTGAATGAAAATGTTACGGTTATTATTTTTGTTTTGTTTCTAAACTATTTTAAACCACCCCTTTTTTATTGCGTTTCGTGTTCATTTAAAAGTTGCCGAAATCGTGTAAAAAATCAAACAACAGTGAAAGCAGCTGGTTATCGCTAACAACAGCAGCATCTGCCCAAAGCAAATAGCGGTGATCGTTTTGAACTTTTATATAAGCATATTCATTTTAAAAAACATTGTAATTTTCTGAAGATGCTAATAGAAGTTAGCAAAATATCAAATAAAATTGTCCTTCTTTCTTTGATAATTACCCTTAAAATTGTAATTTTCTTAATATGCCAACAGAGGTTATTGAAATATCAAAATAAAATTTTTCTCTTTTTATTGATCCAATAATCTTAAAAATATATTTATTTTATTTATAAGTGATTATTTTTAACTCAAATTAAATGCGCTTTTACAATTTATCCTGTAATAACGTAAAACCGCGTACTGACGATGATTTATCCTTATGATCCATATACTTAATATTTGATCACTATAAAATTAAATTTATACATTTTAGTGATATTTAACCAAATGTAATATTGCGATTATCCGTTTATATTTTAATGATAAATAAAGGGTAAATAAAAAAAATAATATAAATTAATATTATAATATTATATTATTAATATTATAAAATTAATATTATATTATTAATATTATAATATAATAATATTATTAATATTATATCTTATATTTGCAAGCGAATATCTTATTCGCTTACATGTTTTTATATAATTAATATTTAATTTAAGATTATATAATATTAATTAATATTTTAATTAATGTTTTAATTATTATTTATTTAATTTATTAAATATTTAAAATTAAAATTTAATTATTATTTATTTATTAAATATTTAAAATTAATACAATACATTATTTTTTACATTTTAAATAAATAATAATGAAATTAGGGAAATGTTAAATCATTTACTCTAAAGAAATTCAGATCTCTTTATAAAATTATATTTTATCGTCTCAACTTGAGTCGATAAGATATTCCAGATCATAACATCTTAGCATAATAATATTTATTAATTTAATTAATAATTATTATTTTAATTATAATTAATTTATTTCATATTTAAAATTTAAAAAAATAAAACATTATTTTTTACATTTAAATAAATAATAATGAAATTAGGGAAATGTTAAATCATTTACTCTAAAGAAATTCAGATCTCTTTATAAAATTATATTTTATCGTCTCAACTTGAGTCGATATTTCAGATCATAACTTCATAGCATAATATAATATCCCATAATTGAAAGTCTCGAAATTTTATCACAGTAAGAAGAATTACTTAAATTAATTCTAATTTTTTTTCAATACATTTTTAAATACCTTATTTTATAAAAATTACAAGCAATTATATTTAGTTTATTTTAAAACAGATTATTTAATAGTGTTATTTAAAAATAAAATTATTTCAAATTAAAACAATCTAACTATTTATTGCAGATAATAAAATGTCTGATCAGAAATTCGATCCGAATGATTTGTCTGCAGCTAATCGTATTCGAATGAAGGCCACAGAAGAAGCGAACCTTCGCCGTGTCTCTTTCGTTCTTAAGAAAAGACGAAGAGCACGTGGGTACTTAGCTCTTATTTGCGGCATTGCTCTAGGAACATACGGGTACACAATGTATCGGGTTCGGCAAGAAGACTTTCTTGATACTCTAGATGAACCCGACAAGTAAATTTCGTTTATTTTGCCACTCACAAAATAAACAACTTTCTAAGGGTTGACTTTACTTTGGTAAATTCGTTTTTGACAAGAAAATAACTGGAAAGTGTTTAAAAAATTATTTATTAAATAATTTTATAATCTAATTTAATAATTTATTAAATTTAACAAATCTGTTTACAACTAGAATATATGCTTAAATTAATTAAACACAATGATATTTTATAGATCTCGCTTGTTTAAAATGTAAGCAAATGTTTAAGCTACAGTTATTTACTTTTATTTCTCGAGTATTTTTAATATTAAAAATGCGGGTATAGTGTGAAAATTTGTGATGGGATCTAAAATTTTGATTCCCTTCGATTTAAACATTGTTTCAGTTTGTTAATTATTGATTCCGTGAATATTTAAAGTTTGATTGTTTTATTAATGATTTATTGAAATAATCAAAAATATCGATTGCATAAAAAGGTTTATCAAATTGGTAAAATATTAAAAACAAAATTTGTCAATCGAAATACTAATTTAATTATAAAAATATAAGTAAAATTTAAAGTACATTAGTATCTAATATTTACAAAATTTGAATTTTAATAATTATAGATTAAGATTGAATAGATTAAGATCAAGAATAGGAAGCAATATGTCTTGTTTGTTGGAAAATTTTATGTACTCTCAGCAGGTACCACTAAATCTCTTCTTTCATCTACTCCCATGGTGTATGTATGACCTCATTGCTAAAAAGGCTTATAATTTCTACCCAGTTTATTAATTTAAAAAGATAAACGAAAACGTTAAAATTCCTTTTTATTTTTGAATATAGTAAATTCGTTTTGTCGATTCTTTCGTGGCTGCCACACCATACAAACAGAAAAAATGCCTACGGAAATCTCTCATTTTCTTGTAAAAATAAAATTAATCATATCGACTAGTTTTGAAATTATTTGCCATGGTATCTAGTGCAAGAGTCACACTATGATTTGTACAAGTTTTTGAGCTCAACGAACACTCAGTTTTTGTTTTTATGTCATTTTGTGAACTGTTGGTGTCTCTACAATTTGTACTTAATGCTCATCGGGTCATCGAGGAGCATTAAGTACAAATAATTGAGCTTATTTATTAATAACGCTCAATTATTTGCCGGTAACCTTTTCTGAGTGTATAGTTTGATAAGATGCCTAGCAACATTTTTTATTTAGTTCTCCTGTCTTTCCTTTTGGCACAAATGTTGGGTCATCTATACTAACTTTAAACAACTATATGTGTTTCTTGTTTTAACAAAAATATTCAACGACAAAAAATTGGTCTAGGCTAGCCACATTTATCTGTGATGTCCTTAGAATGAGTTTAGCTTTATCACTCTACATGTAGAGTGATAAAGCAATGTAGTTACTAAAACTTCCATTTGATGCTCGCTTTTATCAAGAACTGACTCATCTGCACTTTGCTATTGTTTTCATTTACGGTATTGGTTTCATAATCTGTTTCATTCATAACATAATATTTCACTTGCAGAAACATCAACTTCACTTTTTTCATCGATTGTTTCTAATTTCCATTCGCGATTTCAGATCGCGAATGGAAATTTTCAGATTAACAGCGATTTCAGATTTCGCTAACGTTCTTTTGTAGCCAATTGTAGAGATAAGAATTTATAATTAAAAAGAATTATAATTAAAATTATATTAAAATTATAATTATAATTTAAATTTTCACCTTTTATAATAAAAGGTGAAAATAACATTATTATTTAATGAAATGATGGGCATATTTTGTACAATGTGGTCTTTTATACCCCTAACTAATATAAAATTGTAATAACTTTATACCCAAGATTTGGAATTAAATTATATTTTATTATTTGATGTAAGTTTCAATTAAGTAGATTAGACCACTAGTTCTTGTTGACGGTATATTCAATGATTTATTCAACGTCAGGTTATTATCATAAGCACAACTGGAACACGACAATAATGTTTCTTGTAAGATCCATCCAATAACATTTTCCCAGTCATATTCTAATGGACAAATTTATTTCATAATTCATAAATAGTATGCTGGTCCGCTATTTGTATTATGATAAATTGGGATTGAGCTGTCCATTTTACAAATCATCATTATATGAAGTATAAACTATTACCCCCTTATAAATACTGATATTTCTATAAAAAAATACTATTTCCTAGTTACTGCTCCACTTCGACATTTAGTATATCAACTCATTCAAATGGACAGAAAGCTGTTTGCCCACTTCTCGTTTTTGTTACTCGGAAAATTCATCTTATGACTTATTACATGTATTTGCTTCATTGTTTTCTATAACATTTACAACTGGCAACACTGATTTATTTTGTTAATTCACGAGCATTTAATTTACATAAAGTCAAGCGGAATTCATTTTCTTGTTGCCAGTTTGCAGAGGAGGTCATTCACCTTGGATATAACATGTATAGGGTCTTCTGATATCCCGGCAATTACTAATGCATTTTCAATTAGCTAAACATTAATCGACTAAAAGAGGCAATTATATAAAGGTTATACCTGCTCAGACAACTGTCTCGCAAGTGGTTCATCGCTTGAACGCATGCTGTTAACCTTTTTAATGAGATCGTGTCTAAAGCCAAAGTAAAAAACAGTCAATAGAAAAATAAAACTTTTACGCTAGAACATAAAAGTGACTCAAAGACTTTGAAAATATTTGATGGTTAATATGAAATATTCAGTTATTATGAATACATTTATATAATTTATATAATTTACATGTAATTCTTTTAATTTAAATAATTTTTCGACCCAAAACGTTTTTAATCAAGTCCTTGTCAATTTGATTATAATTCTAAAAAATTCTAAATAATCTAAACACTTACTTCGGATTAAACTCTAAATTTAGATGCACAGCGTTGTACAGATCAAAAGGTTGTTGCTTAGCTAACGGGGAACGTAAAAATTGTCGCACAGATCCTATCTGAGCAGTAGTAATGGAAACTGGGTGTTTGTCCAATTTTGTATTGATCTAAGTTATAATAAATATATTGACATTTGATATTATGGTAAATTATGCTAATGACAAAAAGTATCATAGAAAAAATGTATCCTATCCGAAAAATTCGTAATTGTAAAGATTATCAGCAAAATCAGATCAGGTAACTGAGTCTACGTATTTTATATTATTTATAAATTAAAATAAAATGCTAAATAAAATTTAAGTAATTAAATAATAAATCAAAACGAGAGTCATACCAATCCGCGTGAATTTTGTATGTCATTTTAGCCAGACGCGGAAGAACAACGAAAAATAGTGCTAGATGTCGTTTCGTCATCACTATGACTCTATAGCGCCAATTCACTCCCACTGCTGGATGCAGAGGAGGACTAGTTTCACTCTCGTTTAGGATATTCATAAAATAAGTTAGCCGATACATAAAATACCTTGCGCTGGCATTTCCAGTGCTTTTGCGCTAATGATTCTATTTGGTGAAGCGGTAGTGCTGGTTCAGCACTCAATGACGATGTCACTAGAGGTTTTCAAGTATATCATACACTTGATTCGTTGATTGCCGTCTGCTAGTCCTCCTCTGCATCCAGCAGTGGGAGGGAATTGGCACTGAAGAGTCATAGTGATGACGAAACGGCATCTAGCAGTGTTTTTCGCTGTTCTTCTGCGTTTGACTAAAATGACTAACTAAATAATAAATAATTATAAAAATTATAAAATTTATTAGAATTTATTTCTTGTTTTAAATAACAAAATTATCGCTAATATTTAAATTATTATAAAATTTGAAATAGATTATATCAAGTTAAAATAAAAAATTGAAATTTAAAATAAAAAATCAATTTTTATGAAGTGACTAATAAATAACAAACGTTGTATTACAATAAGGATTAGAGGTCATCAGGACGATGTATCTAAATATTGCTTTTAAGTCATCAGTAGGAACTGCTATGTTATTAAGTTTCGGCCACTAATTTTTCGACCCGACATAGCAGCTGGGCCATATACGCGCTAAAGACGTATTTCCTCTGATTAAATTTGATTATTTAGTATCTTATTCCAATACAAAGCATATTACTTATTATCCATCCATAAACGTTTTTCGCTTAAAAGTTTAAATTATTTTTTATAATATTGTTTTGATTCATATATATTTAAATATTTAAATTTAACTATTTTCTGTTTAATGATAGTAACCTAGTTTAATAATTAAACTAGTTTCATAATTAAATAATAAATAATTTATATCAAGTTTAAATAAAAAAATTGAAATTAAAAATCAACTGATAACATTCGATTATTCAATTCCTCTGATAACATTTGATTATCTAGTGAATCGTATTGTAATACAAAGTATATTATTTATAATCCATCCATAAACATTTTCCGCTTATAATTTTAAATTTATAATCAATAATTAAGTCAATTGTTATGAATTGACTAATAAATAATAGATGGTGTATCAGAATAAGGATTAGAAGTCATCAGTATAAACTGCTATGTTTCGACACTTATTCCTCAACCCGATATAGCAGTGAGCCAAATACATGTTAATGACGTATTTAATCTGATGAAATTTGATTATCTAGCGTATTTTATTCTAATACAAACAAATTGTTTATTATCCATTTATAAATTGACTAATAGATAACAGACGTTATCATAATAAGGATTAGAGGTCATCAGGAGGAACTGCTATGCTATCAGGTTTCGGCACATAACTACTCTACCGAACATAGCAGCGGGGCCAAATACATGCTAATGATGTATTTCCTCTGATAAAACTATCTAGTATCTTATTCTAATACAAAATATATTTGATTATATAGTATCTTATTTTAATACAAAGTATATTATTTATTATCCATCCATAAAAATTTGCCACTTAAGAGTTTTAATTTATTCTTTATATTATTGTGTTGATTTATATATTTTACTATTTTCTGCTTGATGTTATTTTTATAGTAACCTAGTTTAAAATATGTATCTATTAAATTATTTAAATGATTTTGAAGAAAGCCAATATCATTACATATTGTTGCAATTCTTAAAATTTCATTATTTAATGTATTATATTTTATATTATATGGTATGCATGAATGCTCATGCAAAAATATGTTTCTTGTAAATTTAAATATGTCATCTTTACGATATAAATTAATAGTAGTTTTAGTTAATGTTAATTTAATGTTCATATCTAGATATACACCTTCTTTATCATTAATATTGGTTTTGTTAAGAATAAGGCTTTCTGGATAAATTTATTCGCTAATTGAATAAAAATTGTTAGAGTTAAATACACATATATCATCAATATATCGAAACATATATTTCATATCTTTATATAATTTAGATTTATTTTTTTAAACAGTTTTGAACAAATTCATATTCTATAAAGCTTAAAAACAAGTCAGCTATAATTGGGCTACTATTACCACCCATTGGAACACCTTTTATCTGTCTAAATCAGGGGTGGGCAAAAGCCGGCCCGCGGGCCGGATCCGGCCCTTTTGCTAATTTTATCCGGCCTGTTGAAAAATTCCACACGAAAATTTTTTTAAACTCTTTTATGAGATTTTGTTGACATCAACATTATTAGTGTGCGTACTGTATTTATAATAGGCGTAATAAAATGGGCAGGTCGGCTGACTACACTATTGTGGACGATGTCGCGAGCTTGAAACAATCCTCGCGTGATTCTCACGCGGGTCGCTCGCGACGATCGCTCTCAGGGCGGTTTTTTCGTCGAACACAAAGGAGATCGCGCTAGGTTCGAAATGCATGTGTGGACGGCATATGCTTCACTTTTCTCACTTTTCGAGGGACGACAGGTCGCAACCACGCGTATTGTTAATTTTGATTTAGCACTGATCGCATACTCTTTTTTGTTCGAGTCTAATATTAGTTTGCAAATATAAAATTGAAAAAGTGGACTTTTTGTAAGTAAAATTTTAAAACATTGGTTTTATTTTATTGTATTAATTAAATTATAGGTTTGTAGACCTTTGTAAAATGAGTCAATCTAAAAAAAGAAAAGTTGATTTGGAATGCAGAAACTTCAATGAAGCTTGGACGGTAAAATATCTTTTTACAAACATAAATAAGAAAGCAATTTGTTTAGTTTGTCAGGAAACAATTGCTGTTTTTAAAGAATACAATTTAAACAGGCACTTTACAACAAAACATCCAAAATATGCATCACATTCTTTAAAAGAACTTCAAACTGTAGCAGAAAACTTAGCAAAAAACTTGAATAAGCAACAAAATATTTTTACCAAACAAAGTAATATAGAGAAATCTACCATAAAAGCAAGTTATGTTGTCGCACACAAAATTGCTAAGTTCTGTAAGCCGTTTTCTGAGGCAGAATTTGTTAAACAATGCATGGTACAAGTGTCGGAGATATGTTGTCCTGAAAAGAAACATATTTTTGAAAATGTAAGCCTTTCAAGAAGAACAATAGTACGACGGATTGAAAATATTTCAGGAAACTTACTTGACCAGCTAAGAACAAAAATTGCTGATTTTACCTTTTGTTCTCTGGCTTTAGATGAGTCCTGCGATATTACTGATACAAGTCAATTATTAATATTTATTCGCGGCATTAACAAGAAATGTGAAATTAGCGAGGAACTACTTAGTGTGCATCCAATGAAAGATACAACTACTGGTGAAGACTTCTTTCTCGCTGTTGAAGAGTGTTTAGTTAAAGTAAGTTTAACTTGGAATAAAATAGTAAGCGTCACTACGGATGGTTGTCCTAGTTTAACAGGGAAAAATGTAGGCTTACTTAAACGAATTCGCGACAAAGTAAAAGAGTTACAACCAGAACACAATATATTATTTTTGCACTGCATTATTCATCAAGAAGTGCTATGCAGAAAAGTTTTGAAATTGAATCACGTCGTTACTGTTGTGACCAAAGTTGTGAATTTTATCCGAGGACGTGCCGTAAATCATCGACAGTTTCTTGAATTTTTGAAAGAAATTGAAAATGACTTCTACGAAATTCCTTATTACACTGAAGTGAGATGGCTTAGCATTGGTAAAGTTTTGGACAGATTTCAATATTTGCTTGATGAAATAGTATCCTTCTTGTCGATAAAAGAAAAACTACATGATTTTCCTAAATTGCAAAATAAGGCTTGGCTAAACGATTTCTCGTTTTCAGTAGATATCGTAAAATATTTGAATGAACTAAATATAAATCTACAAGGGAAAACCAATTCGCTTTCAATATGCACTCAAACGTCAAAGCATTTATGACAAAACTCAATTTATTTGCTGAAAACTTTAATAATAAATTATTAAATCATTTCCCCTCATTGCAAGCACGGCGAGAATCATTGAAAAATACAGATTTTTTTAAATATAGTGCAATAACACAAGACCTGCATTCTGAATTCCAAAGAAGATTTCAAGATTTCAAAGCTATTGAAAAACCTTTATCATTAATTAGCCAACCTTTCAATTTCGATGTGCAAGAAGCTCCTGTTGAAATTCAATTAGAACTAATTGACTTACAATCAAGTAATTTACTAAAAGAAAATTTTCACTCAAACGAATTGAGTGCTTTCTATGGCACTTTGAATAACGAACATTTCAAACATTTTTTGAACTATGTTCAAAAATACCTTGTTTTATTTGGTTCGACATATATTTGTGAAAGAACTTTTTCTTTAATGGTTTCCACGAAAAATAAATATCGATCACAAATTACTGACGAAAATCTACACTCGGTATTAAGGATTGCTACAAGTGATTTGGAACCCAATTTTGAAGAAATAATGTCGGATGAACATTCGAGATTTCACGTTTCGCATTAACTTTAAATATTTATTTTAACGTTTGATGTTTGTCTTTTCTTTTTTAAATTCTATTTGCTATTATATTTACGAAATGCAATATAAATGTTAAATTGTAATAACTATGTGTCAATATAAAATAATTTGTATCGTTAAGACACAAATAAGTAACAAAATAAAATCTTTCATTGACTGGTTTATCTAATAGCCATTTATTTATAATAATATTTCTTTAAAACTTACGTGACATAGTTTATTCAAATTGAAATGATACTTAGTGTTTTTGTCAAATAAAATTGGCAGGGAAAAACTCCATCCAAAACATCCGCTTGTGCAAAGCATACGCGGTATAGTCCTCTGGCCCGGGAGACATTTTGAAAATTTCATTTTGGCCCGCGCTTTAAAGTATTTGCCCACCCCTGGTCTAAATATAGATGTCCCTTCTTTTAAATAATTTTGATTTATTAAAATATTTAAGGATTCTATTAATTCAATTTTATCCATTTATATTTACTTGATGGTTGAATTTGTGTTAGATAGGCGTTATAGTTATTATAACATATATATGTATATTTTTTTCCGAATATATGATTTTTAGTTATTTTTCTATTTTATTCCTTTTGTCTGTTCTAAAAATTCTTTTGTAGAATTAATACTGAAATAGTGTTTTATACCAGTATTAATTTCGATTACTTTGCAATATTTTTTAAAGTGTGCTTTAATTACTTTAAGTATTTTATTCATATAGACAGAAAGTGGTTTTATATAACATATATATAGTTATTATGTATATCTGTTAATATCACCGCACTTGAAATATAATTTCTCTTTTCAATAAAATATATCAAAATTATACTTACTGAACTTTCAGCAATTTAGACAATATACTAATTTTATAAATTCTGAATAATTTCAATTACTCGAAATTGTAACAATTAGCGATAAAGTCTAATTTGCGAATTAACTGTTGGGCGTTGAACATACCCGTGCAGATTTGATGGTCTTCTTAAACTCTTTTAGAAACCATTGTTTGAGCAGTTGCGCCTCGTCGTTTGTTAAACTCGTAGTATCTAAATTCAAAAAATTTAGATAATTCATAAATTTAATTAAACATACTGATCAATATATTATTCGACAATTTTATGCTTTGAACGAATACTTAAATGTTTGTAAATAACAAAAAATTTTGATTAAAAAAATTAAAAATTTAAACTTTAAAGTTTATTTTTCAATATTAAAAATAATGTTAAAACTTATGTTCTTCACCTCGAAGACGTATAGCTTTAATTATAAATTGACTTTCATTTGTTCTATTTGATTATGCAGATATGTCTAATATTTTTATTTAAACATGTTATCGAAAAAGCTTAATTTTATAGAACACCTTTTGTAAGTATTACAAAACAAGAACAACATTTAATAACTGAACACAAAACGAGAACAAAAATACCTCCAACAAGAATGATGTCATCGCTATGCTTTGCTGAATCCGCTTCTTGCTCAATAGATCTGATGCGTTTCCCAGCAAAATCATTCAACTGCAAAACTACCAACTCGTCATGGGTATTGCATAAAAGAAGACATTCTTCCTTTCGCTGACGGAAACTTTCAAAATACGGTGAATTCAAGGCCAAATATCGACTACATGAAATAAAAATGCAATTAAAAAATGTAATACCATTTAATTAAATGTAAGACCAAAAATAAATTACATTTTATTAATAAATGTAATTAAAATGTAATATCTAAAATAACTACAAAGATATTCATAGTGTGTTACATTTTAATTCTTTCGTAAAGTAAAAATATGAAAGAAAATTCTTTCTTTCATAAAAATACTTTCATAAAAATGCGATTAAAAAATGTAAGATCCATTCGAATATAGCATTCTTAATGTAACTTAATGGAAAATGTAAAGTAAACTATTCGAATTTTCGAACTGTATTTAATATAAACAATACGAACCATTTATGGTGTCGTCGGCTTATTATTTTTATGTCATTTTTAATCAATACCATATATTTTTCAATAAAAAACATTTGTTTCTTTGATTTATTGGAGATGTGCTCAGATAGCGTTCTAATAGATAAAGTTGATTTTATACTTTTGTAGTTTTCTAAATTTTAAATTACCGTAATTCATTGCACACAGTAATTTGAACTGTGAATGCGCTTAACATCAAATGAAGTATGTGACATGATTAAATCAAGCGTTTTGTATCTATTCCATGTCACCTTCCATTAAAATTACTTCAATTAAAGTTTATTTTTTAATAATATGCAAACAAATATTTGCTTATCGATGTCAATGTTTGAACATTCCCTTCACGAAAAGCATACTGAGCCTTAAACCACAACTTTTAACAGAAAACATCCTTTATTCCTGTTCGCCATTGTCCACAAAATCCTGTGATCAGTTAAATTTCTTTCGTTTGAAGGTTGTTTTCAACGTACCATCGCACAACGTTTGGACTTATCCATTCTGTCTGATAACTTCCCTACTAATTTTTGTCTACAAGTTAGTGATTGACCGTTGAACTCTACTCTTCACAGGAGCATCCAGAACATAAACTTTAAATCAGATGATACAATTAAAAAATCGATCATTCATTATATGAACTAGAGAATCCTGATAGCATGTGCATCGATAAATCTGCATAATTTCGTACGTGGTGATTATTAACTTGATATTACGGGAACAAAAAGGTAATAATTCAATAAGGTACAATTTAATAATTTTAAAATATAAGATGTAAATTCTTTGAAAAGGTTGCTTTGTTGCAACCTTCACGGGAGCCTTAACCCGGAATGCGCCAACCATAGACGCATAGCCCCCCCCAATGAGGCATGTCGACCTTAGTCTACTCATAAATACAGGATGATCTCATCAGTGTGTCCTGTAGCTGCACAACTTCGACAGTACTTGATCTTAGTAAACCTCTGAACGGCTAAGCGCACCACAGACGCCTAGCCCCCAATGTGGCATTTCGACTTTAATCTATTCATATCTACAAGGTAGTATCGTCAGTGTGGCCAGTTAGCTACACAACCAGGTTTTGCTAAATTCTTTCTGATTGATATTTCATTTAATAAAGACATATTAAAATTTACGAATATGTATAAAAATTAAAATTTATGAAGTATTTATTTTATAAAGATATTTTAAAAGAAACATTTAATCAGAAAGAATTTCAATGAAACTTTTTTAATTGACACAAACAGGAAAGGGTTAGCTAATAGCAGTACGTTACAATTCAGTACTGGTGGAGCTCATTAGCTGCTAATCCAATACCAACATTTATGTCCTTTTTCTCTTAGCTGACTATCATTCGAATCATCTCATTATTCTATGGATTCACTGAATTATATACTTAAATTTTAATCGAAATTTTAATTGAATTTTAATTTTAATTAAATTAAATCGAAATCATTAATTTTTATAATCATATATCTGAAAGAATTTCAATACAACTTCTAATTGACACAAACAGGAAAGGGTTAGAGTCCATCCGTTTTTACAAGCTTCATCGGGAAGCTACTCCCAGAATGCGCTAACCAGATACGCCTATAAATTACAATTAAAATTTAATAAAATAAAATTTTTATTGAATTTAATAAAATTATTAAATTAAATTTTATTATTTCAATAAAATTATAAATCGTTTATTAATAAAAGCAAGTTTAATTTTTAGATTGAACTTAAACGTTTCCTAGAGAAAAAATCTTCCAGCAAAAAATTTGGTTAATTTATTAAAAAATTTGGTAAATGCTAAACATCATTACTTTGGTGCTGATATGTAATATATATCAGTTTGACCGGGTTTCATACGCTTAACGTATTCTGGTATGGTTGTCGTCTTATTTTCGTCAAGTCCACTGCTTTGGAATAATAAAAGGTTGGCAATATCTTGCTGTAAGATAGAAATACAAATTAGAAATTGCTATTGTATGCGTACCTTTTCGCTTTGATCACCACTGCGTACAATGGCCTCCTTTAAATATAATGAATAATCGTTATAGAACTGTTTATAATTATCCTCGTTCTTCTTTCTCTCGTCTTGTAGAAATTTTACGATTCGTTTAGTCAACACGATCCGCAAGCGGCTTTCGAACAGAGAATAAAACGTAAAAAAGAAATATGAAAAATCAATTTCTAAAGTTGACTTAAAGACAATTTATTTAGAAGTAAATAAATTGTAAATAAATAAATTTACAATTTATTTATTTACAATTTATTTACAATTTGTTTAGCTGCCAAAATCTGAAATAACAAAAATAAATAAAATTAAAAATCTTAAAAATCTTCGTAATCTAAATTTAGTTAGATTTCTAACTAAATTTAAAACAAAATCTGACGCTAATTTTAATGAATTTTCACAATGTTTATGAAAATAAAACGAGTTACAAAAATAATCTTAAAATTCAAGTTTTAAAATCTTTATGAAAATCTTTTTTATCTTTACAAAATGTTTATGAAAATCGGAAGGCTGCGTTTCAAACAATTTTTAGCCAATTCTAATTTAATAAATATATTTGACAGTATTTTAAAATTGTTTTTTTAAGTATTTATTTCTAATAAGATACAATTTAATATTAATGAACAAATACTTTTATTTAAATATAAGGATTTCTTTGTCTCTTGAAAAAATTAAAATTATATTTTCAAATTGTTTACAGAACGAAGTTTAAACAACCAATTTAAAGATTTTGAACTAATAGTTAAGAATAAAGTTTTAACATCACAGAAAAGTGGCGGCAGCTAAAAGACATACCTTATCATTTGGCTATCTTGCAGTATTTCCCTACTTAAGTTTAGCGGTATGTCTTCGCAATCGACAACGCCTGAATTTAGAGTTAAAGAAAAAATATGTTTAAGTAAAGCTCACCTTTAATAAACTGAAGCCAGTGCGGAAGTAAAGCTTTAGCATTCGGTGTTATTAACACTTTCCGATTATAAAGAGAAAATCCACTGCTTGACTCATTTTCTTTTAACATACTAGCCAACGGTGACGATGTTTTAGGGACATAAATCACGGCTCGTATACACAGCGGTGCATCTGTTGTGTAATGTAGTGTATATCTTGGAGTGTCATCCGTCTTAGTAATCAGACGAAAGAAATCTCGATGTTCGTTGTCACTAATGTTTTTGGGATCCTCGAGCCATAAAGGCTATATACAAAAACAATAATATAATGTAAAACATTATCTCAACCTTTTGATTATTTAGTGTTTCTGAATTCATTACAATAGGAAAACTAATGAAGTTATTGTATTTCTTCACGATTTCTAAAAACAAAAGGGCAAAATGCAAAAAAAATCATTAAATTTGCATAATTCGTCCATTGTTGAAATTTAGTAATCACAGGAAAAATTTCTCGTAATTAGTAAAATTTACAAAATTACCAATTAAGTATAGAAAATTATTATATACTTTATAAAACGTTGCAAAATTATGATGACAAAATGCAAGCAAATAAGTAAATATTATAATATTATAATATTAATATATATTATAATATATATGACCATAATAAATAAATATTATATGATATAACATAAATATTATTTTATAAATATTAATTAATATATAAATGTACATATTACATCTTATATTATATTGTATTTCTCATTACAATTACTTTAATGTTATGTAAACTTTTCAGAAGCATCTCGAATCAAAAATTTGCAAAATTGAAACTGCAATGCCTTTAGCAAAGAAAGGACATTGTATTTCTTCCCTATTATTTAATAGGGAAGAAATGCCAGATACACGGATATAATGAGGCAAAAATATTAGATACTTGGATATAATGAGGAAGAAATACTAGATACTTGGATATAATGAAGAAGAAATACTAGATACCTGAGTATAATACAGAGGAAATACAAGATACATGGATATAATAATGAAGAAATACTAGATACTTTGATATAATGAGGAAAAATACTAAATACTTGGTTATAATGAGGAAGAAATACTAGATACTTAAATATAATGAAGAAGAAATACTAGATACTTGAGTATAATACAGAGGAAATACAAGATACATGGATATAATAATGAAGAAATACTAGATACTTTGATATAATGAGGAAAAATACTAAATACTTGGTTATAATGAGGAAGAAATACTAGATACTTAAATATAATGAAGAAGAAATACTAGATACTTGAGTATAATACAGAGGAAATACAAGATACATGGATATAATAATGAAGAAATACTAGATACTTTGATATAATGAGGAAAAATACTAAATACTTGGTTATAATGAGGAAGAAATACTAGATACTTAGATTATATGAGGAAAAATACTAGATGATTCGATATAATGAGGAAAAATACTAGATACTTGGATATAGTGAGAAAAAATACTAGATACTTAGATTATATGAGGAAAAATACTAGATGCTTCGATATAATGAGGAAGAAATACTAGATACTTTGATATAATGAGGAAAAATACTAAATACTTGGTTATAATTAGGAAAAAATACTAGATACTTAGATATAATGATAATGAAATACTAGATACGTAGATATGATGAGGATAAAATGCTAGATACTTGGATATAATGAGGAACACATACAGTATACTTGGATATAATAAGGAAGATATACTAGATACTTAGATATAATGAGGAAGAAATACTAGATGCTTGGATATAATGAGGAAAATTAGTAGGTACCTGGATATAATGAGGAAAAAATACTAGATACTCAAATATATTGAGGAAAAAATACACAGGATACTTGGATATAATGAGGAAAAAATACAGGATACCTGGATATAATGAGGAAGAAATACCAGATACTTGAATATAATGAAGAAATACTAGATACTTGGATTATATGAGGAAAAATACTAGACACTTAGATATAGTAAGGAAGAAATACTAGATGCTTGGATATAATGAGGAAGAAATACTAGATACTTGGATATGAGGAAAAATACTAGATACTTGGATATAGTGAGAAAAAATACTAGATACTTGGATATAGTGAGGAAAAAATACTAAATACTTGGTTATAATTTGGAAATAATACTAGATACTTAGATATAATGAGGAAAAATACAGGATACTTGGATATAATGAGTAAGATATTCTAGACACTTAGATATAATGAGGAAGAAATAGTAGATACTTGGATATAATGAAGAAGATATACTAGATACTGAGATATAATAAGGAAGATATACTAGATACTTAGAAATAATGAGGAAGAAATACTAGATACTTGGATATAATGAGGAAAATATACAGGATACTTGGATATAATAAGGAAAAATGCTAGATACTTGAATATGATGAGGAAGAAATACTAGGTACTTGGATATAATGAGAAAGAAATACTAAATACTTGTATATAAATACGAAGAAATACCAGATGCTTGAATATAATAGGAAAGAAATTCGTACTTTTTTACCTCATTTACCCAGTTCAACCGACTTTTATCCTCATTACACCCTTTAGAACTTTTTTACCCCCTTAATATCTGATCCAAAAATTATACATATTATATTTTTTATACTTTTAATTACAATGAGTTACTAGATAGAAAGTGTAAAAAAGTTTAAGCGAAAAATGAAGAAAATGAGATTTAAGGAGATAATATGGGTCAAAGAGTTAAGGGATTAAATGAGAATAAGTTTTCTTTTACAGTTAAAACTACCTACCTATCTCTTGGGGTAGCATACCTTGTCCTTTAACTTAAGCTTTATCTGAAAGTTATGAACAGGAACTGAATAATAACAAAATAAAATGGTTCATCGGTTTAACGTATTAGTTTAAAACCTTCACATTAAAGAAATGTTTCTTTAAATTTTAAGATGACATTTTAAATTCTTAAAAATGTAATATAAAAATGCAATTAATAATCGACAATAAATAATTTTTAAAATTAATAAAATTTAAATAAATTACAAAAGTTTGAAAATTTATTTATGCAAATTACGAAACAACAAATTAAGCAATTTAAAATTTTTTACAAAAACAAATTCGTCGTACCTTTTATCGTATCTGTCTGCAGATAATTGGTGCATTCATTTTTTATATGTAATATCATTGTACTTCCAAAATTGATGGTCGACTCATACGGACTAATTGTATAGGAACTCGAACTGAACAACAAAAACTAGCAACTACTGACATTAGTCAATCAAAATACCCATCACAATTCCACATCCATGCCTCTTCTGGCGTTGATCGAGAGCGTGATATAACTTGAATATTATCAGCAACCATAAATGTTGAGTAGAATCCTACGCCGAATCTTCCGATGATCTTAGTGATGTCGGCAGCATTTGAGTTTTCCAAATGCTCCGTAAATTCCTTACAAATTAAGGTCGTTCAATTTAAGATGAATCGCAAAGTTATTAGCAATTATCACATTTTTATAATAAAAATTAACTTAAATTAGGATAAAACATTTTTATATTTATTGTTATAAATATACAATTATTATTTATTATAATAAAAAAATAATTATATAATAATTATAAATTAAATATATTAATTAATATATATAATAATAATAATTAATAATTAATTAATATATATTAATTAATATATATAATAATAATATCTAGTGATGTTACTAATGTAATAATTTACAATAAAAAACTGCCTAAATTGCATAACATTTTTAAATTAAAATATCAAATAATATTACGTGTTTGACAACTCATAATAAAAAATTACCTAAATTACATGATATATTCAAATTAAAACTGAAATTTAATAATTATTCTGTTGTCTATAAGATACTTATAAATATTATAATAATATGTATAGTAATAAATTATAGTAATATAAGTGATAACTGTTCTGTCTCTTAAATCGATCAATCTGGGCAAGGATTGGAGAAACGCATCTTACAACATAAATATAACATCAAAGATATGTGCTTTAACACATTTAGTACATTTGATAAATTTGATTAGGCTTCTATTCTATCGTATGAAAATGATTACCTTTCGCGCATTACGCAGAAGGTTTATTTTATAAAACGAATGACATGATGTCTAAGTATTTTTGAAGTTTGTCTAAGTTCTTTTACGTGCTTTTAATGTTGTACTAAATTTAGAACATAACGTTAGTTTGAAAGGGCATCTATGAAAGTGATTACCTATCGCATATTATACAGAATGCTTATTTTTTAAAAAGAATGACTAATGTTGATTTTATTTTAAAAATATCCAATTAAATTTTATTATTTTATATATTTTATAGTTAATTGAACTTAATAAATTATATTTGTTTGTTTCAGTTTTATATTGTGGTTTAGTTGTATCGTGACTTGAATTTTGTTCAAGTCACAAATTTTTTTTTGACTTAAACAACATTTTTTTCAAGTTACACAATTTTGTTCAAATTCAACCGAAAATTGAATTTTCTTCGGTTCTATTCTATAAACAACAATATTTACCTTTGATCCAGAGTGGGCAATAGTACCGAGATGTCTGATCAACTCGTCTTTTGTCATTCCAATACCGTTATCTCTTATTGTCAATGTTCTGTCAATCATATTGGGTGAAATCTCAATTTTCAAAGGCTCATAATCGTTTTGGTGTGACGATTGAATTAGACGCTGCTTTTCCAAACTATCACTTGCATTGGATATAAGTTCCCGCAGAAATACCTAAAACATCTATTAGAATTATCAAACAACATTAAATTGCAAAAAATGATTATATTAGAGAAAATAAATTTTTATATTTTATCATAAGCCAGAAATGGCAAATTTAAAGACCGTATAGTTAGTTAGAATTAATATAATTGATTTAGAAGATAAAATGTTTGAATACGGATTTGATTTGAGAGCATTATGATTAATAATAACCCTCTGGAATGGTACTATGACACTTCACTATATTTGCGTTTTATTGACAAAATGTATACACATTTTATTGTAAAACTTAATAACTAAATATCATTTTATCACAATAACATTTTCATAAACAAATTTTTGTCTTTTAAAATATTTAATACCAAAATGAACGTATAGCTCATTACAAATGCTAGACGTCAAAACCGATTTTACGTAGTTATTGAATTATTGTTACTAAGTTATTATAAAATCTATATAATAATTAAATATTTATAAAAAAAATGAAAAACTCAAAATTTGTAATGAAAAAGGGCATCACTTGAGCAGATTAAGTTAGTGAACATTATATCTAAATTCAAAATAATGAAGAATAAAATATAAAATAAAAAAAATAAAATAAAAATAAAAAAAATTCAAAATAAAATATGAAGCTGCAAAACGTAATGTAATAGTTAATTAATTTATTAATGTATTATTTAATATAACATAAAATATTGTAAAAAAGTTTCTAAAGTAATACCTTGTAATTTTAAAAACATTAATAAGATTTTTCATAAAAACAATTATCATGTCCATACTAAGTTTAAAAATATTCGTTAAAACAACTCAATTATATCTTTTAAGACATGAATTTATTGATAAATTATAAATGATTAAACATTTTAATGTTTAATACTTTGAAAATACACTACAAAATTTCTGGATGAACTTGGCAGGCGGTTAAACAGGAGTACCGACGATCGTCATCTGTCATATTGCATAGACTAAGTATGGCCGTTCAACGAGGCAACGTAGCAGGATTGTTTGGAGAACATGCAGGATTGCGAACCCGAAAAAATTCATTGATCATATAATTCATAATTCATTGATCATAATTCATATATTCTTGAAATATATTTTTTTTTGATTTTATTTTTCAAATACTTTAATATTTATTGCTTTTTGGGTGCTTTTTATTTATTATTTTCAATGGCGTCTTAACTTTTTTAGTCTTTTATATGGCTGTGTATATTATGAACAAAATTAAAACAATCGAATGCAAAAGTGTGGTGTTTCGTAAAGTGCTGATTACTAATTTTACATGCCCACAATTATACAAAATCTTTACACTAGCAATTACATGAATCAAAAATACGAAACAAAAAATGTGAAACTAAAGTTTAAAAATATCATAATACGCAACCAGTTGGATCAGGGAGAAACGTTAAATGTATATAAATTCAAATGCACTAAACTTGAATGCAAAATAGAGAATTATATCTACATAAGATACGTAACACAAACGCTCCGTGACGTACGCGACAACACAGCTACAACGGTACAATAAAACGCACTTTGAATAAAGGCAAAATAAGCATTGAAGGAAATCAGCGATAACACAGTGCCGTTGATCATAACTTAAGAAAACACGAACTTCAATTATTTGAATCTCTGGAAATAAAAACCAAAGTACCAAAATTAAACGAGAATGATGAGGGGTTCATTCGAACGCTGCGGATGTTTTATTGTTAATTTGCATTTGATTTAATTAATTTAATTATTTATTACACATTTGTATTATATTTAGATTGTATTTTCTGGAGATAATACTAGAAATAGACCGATAGCTTAAAAAACTTCTTTTATACTTTGTGCGACGAAATGGTATTTGTGTAAATTGCTTAAATTATATAAAGCATTGAACTTTTTCCAGGTATTTTATATAAAAATACGACATGTACTTAAAATCGAAATTAACTGACTTTAATAATGATTTGGGCATTTGACACAAAGTGGGTAGCGATTTATTAAGTACATTTTCCTATCGCTTTTCAGTTTACCCTTTATTTATATTAACTTAAATATTTTAATATTTTGAAGAAAAAACTGAATAAAATTTGACAAATTGTTATCAATTTTTAAACATAAATTTTACCTCTTTATCACTGTACAGCGAGCGGGCTACAATATCTAACAGCTTTCTAGTTTCAGCTTTAAATTCAAACCTATCAGTTTGTGCTATATACAAATAAAAAATTAAAACGTTTAAATTAAAAAATAACAAAGTCAATTACCTTCTAATGTAAATGTACGGAAATGTTAAAAAGATTTAAATAAATAACAAAATCAATTACCGTCTGATGTAAATGTACGGAAATGTTTCAAAGATTTAAATTAAAAAATAACAAAGTCAATTACCTTCTGATGTAAATGTACGGAAATATATACTAGAAACAAGTGGCGGTCGATTAATTAACTAAACACAACATAATTATTTATTGATTAATTAATATTAAATGTAGTTAATATTAAATGTAATAAATATTAATATGTAATAAATATTAAAATTGGATCTTAAAATTAATGAATCCATAAAAATATTCCGCATAAGAGTTTAAATTTATTTTTAATAATATTTTATTTTTAAAAGTTGTTAATTTAATATTCCTTTCTAAATAAATAGATTTTTATAAATTTTTATAAAACGTGGTACAGTGCTTTATATGTAATATATTAATAAATTTATAAAATTTATTAATATAAAAATTTATAATTAAAATTATTTATGATTTAAAATTATTAAATTATAAAATGTTTAATATAGAAGTAACGAAAAAACTTTACGTTTTGTAAAGTCTTTACGAAAATTTGAATAGAGTATTAGACATATGTAATCCCCATTTTTTGAAATAGTTGACAAGATCAAAACATCAATGATTTGCAGTGAAACATAGTTATCTTGCATATTGGCTAGGGTAAATTCCAAACCATAAAAATATGTTGAATGCCGTAACAACGTACTTAACCTGATAAAAAATTAACAACGGACTGATTAATTTTTATGAACTTATGTACGGTTTAAGAAATGCAATAAAACTTTAAATTAAGGTTTCATTTAATTTGATTTTTGTTTTATAAAAGGTTTTAAATTCTGAATGTATTTAATTTTGTAAACAGGTGCGAGAGTATGTCTTTGTTAAATACTGTATCATTCTCTGAGTTTAAATACATTAAATCACAGAGAAAGAACATTTGCATAATGCATCTAAAATTAAAACTAAAATCTTAAAAAAAGTTGATAATCATATTGTAACTACTGCTGGGGTCACCACAATAAAAACCTTTTTGTAAAGCCATTATAAATTGGTAACGAATTTACTTTATCATATGCCAATCTTTCTTACGTTGGTGTAATTAATATGTAATTAATATTAATATTACTTCTGTAATTAAATACCCATTAGTTTTGGTAATAAGCCAGAACTGAAGAAAAAATAGCAATTCTTTTATAGATGCACTTCATTAATAAATTTACAGTGTCGGATTCGAAATGTAAATATTGCGGAAAATCTTTACTTAATAAACATTCGAAATATCAAATCAATGATAAAATATTATGAGCATCTCTTCGATACAAAATGCACTTTCAAATTTTAAAGTTCATTTCATGGGTATTTTCATCAAACACAAATTTTCATCGAATTCTAATTAAATTAATTTCATTTTAATTTAATCAAATATCGATTATGTTATTCCTTAACAATGAGATTTAAATTCATAATCGATATTCAAGAACTGTCATGTTGACTTAAACGTCGTCTTGTAATATAAAAGTTCAATGTACTTCAATAAATATTAACGTAGTAAGTTAAAAAATAAAATAAATTATTTAAAAAATTAAAAATCAATAATAAATTATTTAATTATCTAATTATGTTGAAATTGATTATGTTGATCCACATAATTCATATTCATGTCAATATAAAATTATTAATTTGCTTAGATCATTGTTGGCTTATCGGTAATTAATAAACGATTTAAATTCGAATATTTCATATTTAACTTGATTAATATATTAATTAAGCTAACAAATTAATTAATATTTTAAGCTTATAACAGTTTCATTTCGTGTTCCGAGAAAAGTATGAAGTAAATACTCTGCCGTATAACTATTGTGATACCCTGTGGATTAAACAATCGTCTTGTAATACTTGTGCTTGTGATGAATCATTCTAAATTAGAGGATCCCAATACCGTTTGCCGATGGACTGTTGTGATAGTTTCCAACATCCAGTTATGTCTGCATTCCCTGTTATTTATTAGACTTGACTATAATACCGTATCGCTTTACGAGCAGGAGACGGATAAAGTAATATTTCTCTAATATACTTCAGCTCTCGATATCTTGTAGACTTGGAGGTCGTCTTGTATTATAAAGTGCATCGTACTATTACGATAAGTAGTTATATTTTCAATTGTTTCTTAAAATCTTAGGTAAAAACTAGTCCATTGTAAAAATATAATTCTTTCATAGTATTATTAAATAAAATACAACTAATATTTACTCCAATATTGATGTGTCTTCTTGTTGAATTGCACAGAATTCGGCGTAGTCCATGACCCCACATCATTAACATTATAATACAACTCTAGAAATATATCAGTATTTTACAGCAAGTTTTTGTAAAGAAAACGCAAAAATAATAAATGTTAAATAATAAATATTAAATTTAATATTCAACTTAATATATCGTTTGTCATTGCGAATGACAGTGTGAGTAGCCCGCCGTAAACTCGATTAACGATTTTTAGTGTTTTTAAACTTAGTTTTTTAAAATCTTAAATAGAAATATAAATTAAAATTTTATAAAAATTGAAACATAGTGGTATTTAAGACGCTTTACTCACTCTTGCAAGTAAAAGGATAAAGGTAAATTATAATTTTTAAAATTTTCTGATGCTTCTTTTTATGCTCCTAAATGTTAGTGCAAGTTTTTAGAAGAATTTTGTAAAATAAAACTAAATTCCTTCATCTATTTATCTTTTTTAATTTAATGAGTTTATTTCATAACTTTTTATATAACTTTTTAAATGGATAATGATGAAATATAATTGTTAGTAACCTGCAATAAAATTACAAGTAAAACACATTCAATTATTAAAAGACAATAATTTATTTATTTTAATTATTTATGTGCTTTTCCGTAAATTATATAACTCATAATAATTTAAAAATTGTTATAAATATTGAATTAATAAAAGAAAATATTAAATGATATCCATTTAATATTCATCTATTCAATTAATAAATGAATACTAAATATCAATTTACAAGACAATATATAGACACAACCAACATGTTGATTTTATCCCAAATACTAACTGGATTTTTGTTATAAAATTTAGTAAAAATTTTACTTAAACATTGTATCTTTAATTATTTATTTAAGACTTTAATATATTTACAAAATAATATCACTGCAATAATATCGAAATTATATAACTGCATTGATATTAATCGATTATTTTAATTTAATAATTAATACATTTGATTACATTAAATACGTTCAAAAATGAATTTAAATATTGGTAAAATGTTTGTAGACACTTATGTGAATTGGACTTGTAAACAAATCCAATCTCATTTTTATTAATATTAAATAATTAATTTAATAATACAATAATAAATTGGAATCAACTGTAAATTATTAAAATCTATATCAATTAATAATAATATTAATCTTATCAATTAATTTTAAGATTAATTGATAAGATTAATTTTATTAATCTTATCAATTAATTATTAATTAATAATATATTAATTAAAACATTAATAGATGAATTATTAATTTAAATCTAATAATATTATCAATTAATTTAAACTTTGCATTTAAGATACAAACTTATTCGAAACACATTGTTTGATATTATATCTTTCGGTTTAAAAATGGATATTCGTAATTTATTAAAATACAAAATTCAATTAATAAATGATTTTTTTAATTTAAGATTAAACATTAATTTTATCTAATGTACACAAATTGCTTAATTTTACAAAACCACACGATCAACAGATCATGAATTTATAAGAAATTTGTTAATTCATGGCAAAATTAAAGGTCGGCAGTCGGAATCTGATATTCATTTCTCTAAAAATTAAAGGTCGGCAGTCGGAATCTGATATTCATTTCTCTACCAAGATAGTAAACTGTAAGAAAATATATAAAATTACAATAAACATAGCATTACAATAGACAACGGGATTCTAAGCCTTAGGTATTGGACATTTGTAGCTTAAGCGGTGCAAATCATATTTTGTGACTGATCCTTATATTGCGATCGAGGTGTTTAGATAATGACCATCTTTAAGTAAAGCCATGAGATAACATTTACAAAACTCATAAAGCCTTCGCTTTGATGAAATCGAATGATAATTAGAAATTATCATCGTGATAAATTAAAATTTTTCTAAATTAAAGTTTTAATATTGGAAATGTAAATTTGAAATAATATTATAAATGTAAAAATATTTGACTAAAAACTAAAAATATAGAATTAAAATAATGTTTATCTAAAAACACAACGGTTATAAAAAAAACACTACACATACCATTAAATCTGCAAAAGTTACGTTAAAATAATATTTAATATTTAAAATGTAATCCTTTACTTAAACCTTTTAAAATTAAATTGCAAATTAAGGTGTAAATTTAAAAATTATTTTAAATTAAAAATGCTTAAATTTAAAGCATTATTGTTTAAGATAAAATAATCAAACATATTTGACAATCATATTATATGAAAGGATGAGTTGTCGCTGAATGCATTAAATTAAGTCGAAAATAAAATGGACCAAAAACATTATACAATAAATAGGAAAGTTAACAGGATTTAAGAGAATTTAATATGTCGTTATTAGTACAAGCAATAACAGTTAATAGTATAATGTATATTAAGTCAAATAATACATTATGTAGTGGCATTGCATTTATTTCTTTCGTCCTCCACGCTCTTTCAAAATAAGTTGAAGCACTGCGTTCGGAGAAATGTTATAATAGGCGAGTGTATTTGAATCTTTTAAAAATGTCCCCTGAATTGAATGCATGTGAAAGTCAAAGTTAGCCATTTCAAATAATTACCTCTAATTGAAGCTTTTGTTTACTGCTAGGTAATCCAAGAATATCCATTAGCTTAGCTTTTATAACAGAAATCTAAAATCATACGAAAAATATAACATCCGAAAATAGGATATAAACGGGCTTCGCAACTGATTTTAATTTTTTCATTACACGATATAATTATAATTTAACAAAGCAATATAGAGAAAGCTACATCAATAAATTTAGTTTCGATTATTAAAATAGCAATTTATGATTGCTGGACAAAATATCAATAAAGTGATTACAGAAAAAGTAGGTTAACATTGAACTATCCTAACTTATATGTAAATAGACATTTGAATGCATACCTGATCTACAACTGACATTCTCAACTTTAAATAAAAATATTTAAATGAAAAATAATAAAATTATAAATAAATAATTTATAAAATTAATTAATCAAAGTTAATTATTAATTAATATTTGATAAAAATATATATTTAAAAATGATATTAAAGCACATTAATCACTAAAGATTAAGTTTGCAAATATCTTTTAACAAAAAGAGAGTTAAACAAATCTGATTAAAACTGCAAATTGAATATTTTTATTATTAAAAAAATGATTAAATTTAAATAATATTTAATTTTTTAGTAACTATAATTTATTTAACAAAGTTATTTTGATAATTTAATTGTAAAACTATTAGTTATAAAACTAGTCGAAAAAAGTATAAACAAGTAATATTTTTAATACAATATAAAAGCTATTTTAAAAGCTATTCATATATTAACAATTTGAGTGGTAACTGATGTAAATGGATGTTGTCCACATACTTAACGTGACCTAATTTATTTTGTATTTATGAATTGTTCATTCTAATAAAACTACTGCAGAACATTTAACGCTTTTAAACGACGTTTCACTTCCAGAAATATTTCAAAAGTACAACGAAGTAGGACGTTATTTTTTATTCATAAAGTGGATACAACGGCAAAAAGTATTTAGGAATCCATGAAAAATGATATTCATTGCATGCAGTTAACAAGTACAAATTAATTTAAATATGAAATTCATGACCACTGTATGATCATTTATTTTGGTCATTAGAAACATCAATTAAATGATAGAGGATACGTTAAAATATCGAACATTAACGAAACGTTTAATAATTACCATATCGGTAGGAGGAAATGATAGCTGCAGAGACTGGCCATGTAATTTCCATTCAGCTTTGTCGTATACACGAGGAATTTCAATTGTGAATTGAATTGGATCCTGAATATTGACAATTAATAATCACAAAATTATGGAAAATATTGTATAAATAATATAATCAAAGATCAGAGTAATAATCAAAGATAATGATATTGAAATTTTAAATTTTAATTTTAAAATTAAAATTTAATTAATATTAAAATATTTAAAAATGTGCAAATTATTGCTTTAAACAGTAAGTAAATGATACCGTTAATATTTTAGTGTCAAGAAATGAACGTTGAAAGCGGTTGGGCGTTCAGCAAATTGAAATTTAATTTTGAGTTAAATTTTAATTTTAATAAAATAAAGTTTATATATAAACGTAATTAAATAAAATTAAATATGTACGAAACATTTTAGATTGCTAAAATATTTGTGGGATTATATATGTTTCAAACGAGTATGATTAAATAAAAATGTTATTCGATCAATTTTTATGGAGATCATATGGCAAGCTAATTGAAATAAGATCAAATAGTTTACTATAATCTAATACAATGAAAAAAGTCTCTGCGAAGTTTCGATAGCAAGACAATAAGTATATCGAAGTCCCGAAAATGCAATAATGATGCCATTTGCGTAAACGTTTTATGTAACAGCTTTTTCTTGCCTTATCTTAAAATAGGCACAATCGGGTATTTTCAGAGAAACACTAAAATGTTCTTTGTTCTTTGTTCTTATCAAATCACATTTTTCTCATTAATAAAATTTCACAGTAACTTTATCGTTAGATTTTGTAATTTAAAAACGATTAATTGTTACATTTACGATTTTCGCTTTATAAATTGAAAAATAAAAATCTTTGAAATGCTTGAATAATAAATTAAACTGATGATCAAAAGTGTTAAAAGTGTTACCCTGCCGTAAGCGTTCAAAAATTCATCTTCGCTCAGAAGTTGACTCTCAAGTTTCGTTTTTTTCACCGGAGGAGGATTAGTAACCGGATTTTGTTCTTGAACATGTTGTGTAAGGTGCGGCAGTTGCGCTGGTACAATCGGAGTCGGTGGAGGAACACTCATTACTGGAGGAGGAGGAAGTGGAGCAATGAAAACTAAAACATTGAATTTAATTTATCTAATAAATTAATAAAATAATTTATCTAATAAATTATGACAAAAAATCATAGCCTAAATGTTACGATGCTTAAAATCACATTGTGATCAATGTGTTTTTAAACAACTATATCAATAATAGCTAAAAATATATCAAATCAAAAGAAAATACAAAACGAAGAGACAAAACAACGATTCAATCGAAAAGAACTAATGAAGAGACTTGAGGAAAAGATCTAACGAAGAGACCTAACGAAGAGACCTAACGAAGAGACCTAACGAAGAGACATCACGAATACACCTAACTAGGAGACCGAACGAAGAGATCTACCGAAGAGATCTAACGAAGAAACTTTACGAAGAAACCTAAATAAGAGACATAATAAAGATACCTAACGAAGAGGCCTAACGAAGAGACCGAGCGAAGAGACATAACGAAGAGACATAACGAAGAGACATAACGAAGAGACATAACGAAGAGACATAACGAAGAGACCTAACGAAGAGACCTAACGAAGAGACCTAACGAAGAGACCTAACGAAGAGACCTAACGAAGAGACCTAACGAAGAGACCTAACGAAGAGACCTAACGAAGAGACCTAACGAAGAGACCTAACGAAAAGACCTAACAAAGAGACCTAAACGAAGAGACCTTACATAGAGACCTAACAGAGAGACCTAACGAAGAGACCTAACAAAGAGACCTAACAAAGAGACCTAACAAAGAGACCTAACAAAGAGACCTAACGAAGATACCTAACGAAGAGACCTAACGAAGATACCTAACAAAGAGACCTAACAAAGAAATCTAACAAAGATACCTAACGAATATATCGAACAACGAGACCTAACGAAGAGACCTAACGAAGAGACCTAACGAAGATAACGAAAAAGCTTAAGAAGAAACCTGAAGAAGAGACATAATGAAGAGACCTAACGAAGAGACAAAACGAAGAGACATAACAAAGAGACCTAACGAAGGGACCTAACTAGGAGAACTAACGCATAGACCTAACGAAGAGATCTAACGAAGAGACATAACGAAGAGACCTAACGAAGAGACCCCACGAAGAAACCTAACGAATAGACCTAACGAAGAGACCAAGCGAAGATACCTAATGAAGAGACCTAACGAAGATACCTAATGAAGAAACCTAATGAAGAGACCTAATGAAGAGACCTAACGAAGAGACCTAACGAAGAGACCTAACGAAGAGACCTAACGAAGAGACTAAGAGACCGAACGAAGAGACCGAACGAAGAGACCGAACGAAGAGACCGAACGAAGAGACCGAACGAAGAGACCGAACGAAGAGACCGAACGAAGAGACCGAACGAAGAGACCGAACGAAGAGACCGAACGAAGAGACCGAACGAAGAGACCGAACGAAGAGACCGAACGAAGAGACCGAACGAAGAGACCGAACGAAGAGACCGAACGAAGAGACCGAACGAAGAGACCGAACGAAGAGACCGAACGAAGAGACCGAACGAAGAGACCGAACGAAGAGACCGAACGAAGAGACCGAACGAAGAGACCGAACGAAGAGACCGAACGAAGAGACCGAACGAAGAGACCGAACGAAGAGACCTAACGAAGAGACCTAACAAAGAGACCTAACGAAGAGACCTAACGAAGAGATCTAACGAAGAGATTAAACGAAGAGACTTATCGAAGAGACCTGAAGAAGAGACATAAGGAAGATAACTAACAAAGATACCAAACGAAGAGACCTAACTAGGAGACCTAACGCAGAGACCGAACGAAGAGACCGAACGAAGAGACCGAACGAAGAGACCGAACGAAGAGACCGAACGAAGAGACCGAACGAAGAGACCGAACGAAGAGACCGAACGAAGAGACCGAACGAAGAGACCGAACGAAGAGACCGAACGAAGAGACCGAACGAAGAGACCGAACGAAGAGACCGAACGAAGAGACCGAACGAAGAGACCGAACGAAGAGACCGAACGAAGAGACCGAACGAAGAGACCGAACGAAGAGACCGAACGAAGAGACCTAACGAAGAGACCTAACAAAGAGACCTAACGAAGAGACCTAACGAAGAGATCTAACGAAGAGATTAAACGAAGAGACTTATCGAAGAGACCTGAAGAAGAGACATAAGGAAGATAACTAACAAAGATACCAAACGAAGAGACCTAACTAGGAGACCTAACGCAGAGACCTAACGAAGAGACCTAACGAAGAGACCCCATCAACCTTTTTATGTCCATATCATATTACATGCACGTTCCTCAGAAATCCGTCCTCAGCCCCATTCTCTTCTCTCTTTTTGTTGGTAAGTTGTAGCGCATAAAAAATTAAAGTTTTATGGCTGACTCCCCCTCAACGTGATATTTATTTTTTCCCTGTACTTCTTGATGGTAAACAACTCCCTATCGTCAACCATTTGAAATTTCTTGGTGTTTCTTTTGATAACAATCTTTCTCTTTTACCCTTTGTTCACGAAAAGGTTTGTACTTGCTCTTTTATTCTTCGTGACCTTCGACGTATTCGTAGAATAGTTAATCCGCAAATCTGCAGACAACGGTTTTCCACACTTCTCTTCCAGCAACTTGACTATTGTATCAGTTTACAAGACAACTTATCAAAAACCTTACTAGGCCTTATTCAACTCGATATTCACAATTGCTCGTATCTTATTACGCCTCCGACGCTTTGATCATTTTTCTTAGCATCCATTGCTTCTCAATTGGCCTAGCATTTTATAACGCGTCTCTATGCGATTACTATTTCTTGTTGTTCGCTTCCGTGATTCAACTCACCATCCAATATTAACCTTCCTTCATACGACTCAGTTCATATATCTTTTCTAACTCTACGATCAAGTAACACAGGAATCTTAGCAATATACCTTAGCAAGATATCTTAACAAGATACCTTGGAAAGTCACACAGGTATCTTAGCCATTCCTAGATATTGCACTAATTATGGCCTCCGCGCGTACTATGTTTCTGGACCAATAGCTTGTAACCGCTTTCCAGTCGATATTCGCTCATGTTCCTCCTTTCGCACCTTTACACAGCTTCTTTCAATTCATTTTATCGCCTCCGATAAATCTAATATTCCTTCACTTCACATCTGTCCCTCTAGCGTATATATCTTGTCCATAAAAACTCAAATCTATTGCCACCAATACTAAGGATAAACCTGACATACTGCATAGCTTAACAACTTCTTGCCAAACTAACATCAAGTTCACCACCACCATACTTGACCACGACTATTCTCCACATCAACCCCTCAGCTCAACTCATCACATCAACTTTCCACAGAAATCCTTCATTTGCATGAAATCTTCACTCTAACTATCACTCACTGTACAATCTCCATATTCTCTCCACGCACATTTTCCGCTAACGTTCAGTCTTTACAGCATTTCAACTCTCTAATCCTTCCAACACATTCACACGTCAACTGCACAAATCAACTTTTCACACCACTCTTTACCTATCATCTACATAGCTAACCTTTACCTTCACTATTCATCTCCTCTTATTTCAAGTCCACTACGCCTCCTTTCCTGTCCATTTTTATCAGCTAAAATAAATTCTATGCTAATAAATTCTAAATTTTATGCACTTATTACGAATTCCAGATCAATATTTGAAAATATACAGTGAAAGATTTTCCCATCAAAGGATTTTTCAATTAAATAAATTCTCATAAAATAAGCACTCATCCGTAAGGAATGATCAAGTAAAAATGTACAAAATCATCAATTAGCAATCTGAACATTATATTAAGATTATATACAATAATAATCTTATATCAATCTAATATTATATTAATATTATATTAAGAAAACAATCTTAATCTCATATTATATCAACTTATTACAAATAGCGGAAATGTGTGTAATTAATATTTACTATTTAATATTAAGGACTATTTAATACTAATGCTATAATGCTATATTTAGTGTTAGTAAAGATACATACGTGGAGGAGGCAATATTGGTGGAAGTATAGGCTTTGGAGGGATTGGATGGCTAATTGGAACAGCCATTTGATTACTCACACGAATAACAGCTGGTCCTATTTTTGACTGTTTGTCATCTTCACTAAATTAAAGTAAAATATAAAATTATATTAATAATTAAATTATTATTAAAAATAACAGTTTAATTATTTCTTTTACAATTGATGAATTGAAATACTGTTTGAAAAAAATTAACTTCTTTGAGTAGAAAACTTTTAAATAAAGGGCTTTCTCTTTCTTCAATGGCTTTAAAAGCCATTCTCGTTTCCTTTATAGAAGAAAACGAGAATGGCTTTAAAACTTAAAGCGTTTACGTTTTAAACGCTTAAAACGTTTAAGAAAAAACGTTTAAGCTTTAAAGTTAAAGCCATTCTCGTTTCCTTCAAAGAAGGAAACGAGAATTTCCTTTAAGTTCAATAAGCTTGAACTTATTAAGCCGATCTTTTGCCTTTATTCAAGTGATTTAATTTTATAACCTTTTCAACTCGACCACATCATTATTGTTTTCTGGATAAATTCTTCTTACGTAAATTTTTCGTGTATTAACTTTGTATGACTGAATTATTATTAAAGCTTGACCGATTTCTGCATCGTTGATATTTAAATTGCTTTAATATATTAAATATATTATGTTTATAATATAATATATAATATATATATAATTATAATATATTATTATATATATTAATATATACATCAAATAATATATAATTTATATATCTTTTATATTTAAATTGATTTAATTTAAATCAATATTTTTGCTTATTTAAATAATTAAGCAACGTACATTACAAAGAAATTAAAATTATTTTTGATATTTTGAAAAGTATTTAATTCCATCTTCAAAATGGCATCTTTTAAATGTCATCTTTTAACTTGACATCTTATAAATGTCAAGTTATTTTCCAGGTAATATAATAATATATAATTATAATATTATAACTATTTAAAATATAATTGTTTAAAAAATTGATCTTTTAATCTTAAAATATATAAAGAGGAACCATTTCAGGTTTCGGCCATTATTTATCAATTAATTAATACAGCAATTATTACCAATAAATATAGCAGCGACACCAAATACATGCCAGTGATGTATTTTCTCTTTTGTAATTGAAATATAATAGGAAATTGAAAAGTTACTTAGAAAGAACTTAATTTTAATTTTAATAAAAAATTTGATTTAGTAAAGTTTAAACAAATGTAACAAATGCAAAGTACAAAATACCAAATCTTTATCTTTATTTCACGTGAAATTAATTTAAATAGAATTCTCAAATAGAATTTGCTCAATCTCAAATTGAGCAAAATCAAATCTAAAACATCCAGCATTATGCAATAGATTAGGTAATCTTATTGTGGATATTATAATATAATATCAGTATTATATAATCTAAATAATATATAAAAAATTATATTATACTATAAATATTAATATTATTAAATAATTAATATAATTTGGTGATTTAAAGAAATGTTAAAACTAGTGATATTAATATTAATATTATAACAGATTTTTTAAACATAAAGAAAAATATTGAATAATTAATATTAAATAATCAATTAAAAATGGATAACTATAAATATCAAAGTTTTCTAATTATAACAGAACAGTATCAAATATTAAGTATCAAACATTTGTTTTGGAATGTCAGAACTAGTAACGATTATATTTTGATTTTAATAACGATTTTTTATTTTTATCTCAAAGAATTTATATTTATTCAGAGAAATTTTAATAAAGAAACAATTTTGATAATTTTTTACCAATTTAAAGTTACGATTTCAAATAAAGTACGAATTCAATAAAAATTAAAAATTAATACAAATATATAATTCAAAATAATATAATAAAATCTTTATTGTAAAATAATGATTCTACAGTTTCTAATTAATAGCAACAAATTAGTGAAATCATTTTAATAATTTAAATTATTAATTATCATTAATTATTTAAATTATTTATTTAATGTATATCTTATATTTTTATATGAAATCATATGATCAAATAATTACAAAGTTTCGTAAAAATATAATTAAACCATTTTTGGATAATTACATTAATCCTTGCGCCCTGTGTATTGCTTGAATTTGATCTTCAATTGTAATGCCTTCCATTGCCTTCTTAGATGTCTTCTCCATAGTGGCACTGTGTCCATCCCAAATTGGCTTATCATCAGCTCGTGTATCTTCTTCACCGATCTATGAAAAACATAAACGATATTTTTTCATTGCTAGCATTTTTATTATAGTATCTTTACAGGTCAAACATAAAAAGTCAAATTAAAAACTTTTAACTTGTAAGAATTGTACATTGCATAAAATGTATTTTTAAATATCAATTTATTATTGATTATTTATTCGAAGAACAAACTATTACATTTAATAAAACAAGCTGCTAACTTAAAAAAAAATTATTTCATAAATTCTTATTTGATTGAAATAACATTGGTATTTTAAATCATAAATTTGGTGCATTGCATGATAAACGATTATCATTCGAAGCTCATTGCATTTAAGAAGTTAAAATCTGTAAGGTAAATATTTGATTTATTAAATCAGAACTTAAATCAAAATCTGCATTTTTATCGAAAAAAAACTAAAAAGTTAAAATTAGTTAAAAAATTAATTCGGAATTTTTAAATGATTAAAACAATCACATTTTTGTAAAGCGAAAATAATTTACCTTCTTGCCAATAATAGTTTCTTGATCACCTTCACCGAATATGTCAGTTCTTCGCTCAGCGAACTTTTTAAGCTCACTCTGAACACTTGTTCCAGAAGCATAAACATCCTCTTGTTCCATTCTTTCTCGTAATTCCTTTTCTTTGGTCTTTGCCCATTTAGGATCCAGTGTTGCGAAGCGAATGTGATCGGTAATTTTAGAAGCGGGAATTTTTTCACCAGTAATGGGGGATATAAGGAAAGGTTCATCAGGCTTGACAGGTGCTTCAACTTGAGTTTTTTCTTAAAACACATTTATTAGTGAATTATTAATAAATGTAATAAATAAATTATTTAATAAATAATTAATAATATTTATTAATAAATAAATTATAAATAAATATATTTATTAATAAACTTTTTATTTAACTTTCAAAACGATTATCAATATAGCAATGACAATACAGAGAAACTGAATTGTATATTTATTATACAATTCAATTATTAAATATAATAAATTATATTTAAAATATACATATTATATTATAGTTAAAATTATTTAATAAATTTAATATAAAAATATTACTACTGATCAAAACACATTATAATACATTACATCATATTAAAGATGTAACGTATCAACTCTGTAATATAAATGTTTAACAACATGTCGCTTTAAATATCAATTAAAATTTAATTTAAATCAAAGTTTATCCCTGGAATGTTTTAAGTCTCTATGCTGTAATTGACAATTTTTGTATGAGTTTTTAATTTAAATTATTTTTAATTGATCGATTCTTCCTACTCAATCGCAGGGCCCTCTGCTTTTTATGAGGACCAATAGATCCTCCGTTAGCTGTCGCACTAACGAGAACAGATATTACACTTTGATCTTTGCCGTAATGCCGAAAAGCGATTACGAATATAAAATATAAAATGATAAAAAAAATTAGATAATGATATTTCAATAAAATAATATTGAGCCTTTAACAGTCAACTTTATTAACGACAAATACAATTGTTCAGGATTAAAGGAGAGATAAATGCATTACAATATTAATTAATTACAATACATTAAATCATTATCATTTCAAGTCAATAAGATCACCCCGAAAGGTAAAAAATGCTTTTATAAAAAAAGATGCTCTTTGCATAATAAAATATGTAACAAAATATAAAATTTTTATTTTTTTAAGCTTCTTCTATGTTTGCGACTAGAAACAAAGTTGTGATAAAGTTCTCAATATTTCGTTAGTAGTTTTTGCGTAAAAATAATTAAATATTAAAAAAATAATTAAATATTTCGTTATAAAGTTAGAAGTTCATACTCAACATCACATTTTAATTCTTTTTCATACAAAATGTAACAAAATGCATAATTTTAATTAGTAATTTATAAATTTAAATAATTTTATTATTAATTAATTTTTTTATTATTGTATCCAGATTTAAGTTAATTAATTAGAAAATAAAAGGTAATTTAAGAACAGATATGCGTAATTAATTTGATAACAAATTATGTTTTTAGTACAATTTCACAAAATATATTTGAAAAATTGAAAATCATTAAAAATAAGAAAACCGATTTTAAATTTAAGTAGAAAAATATTTATGAATTATTATGTAAAATATATATTGCATATGAAAAAAATTAATTATTAATAATATAATTTTTTAATTAAATAATTATTTTAATAAAATTAACGAAAAGTTTAAAAAATATTTTAATTAAAAATATCATACATAACAAAAAAGTAATTACAAATACATCATATAATGCACTATTATAAGTTAATATAATGCAACATTAATAAAACAATTTATAATTATTTTAATACAATATATAAGGCTAAATTGAACAATACCCTTGGGATCGTAAAATTTCTTAATAACCACTTCTTCTGGCTGAGGAGGGAATGTTATTTTTGGTTGATCTGGCACAACTAAATTTCTTTCGGGCTCTAGCTCGTCTTCTGATCCGCTTCCCATATCCATCTCTTCATCAATTGTCATTTGAACAGCTGCATTAACCTCAGACTGAGCTGTCGTGTTCTCCTCATTAACTAATATGCTTCGTTCTTCCTCGAGAAGTCTAGCGCCTACCTCACTGGCCGTCGTTGGTGGAGGAAAATCGCCAACTTCATTAGGCTGAAAATCAACTGTTTCGACAATCACAAAATCATGCCAATCTACTCGAGCATATGCAACTAAAATTCAAAAAATTCGTTGACTGAATTCTAACACAAATCTGACTGCATTACAAAAGTTAAAAAATTAAAACAATCTAAGTTTTCCGGATTTTAAGTTCTAAATGAATTTTAAGTAATAAAATGTTTTTTATTTAATTCAATTCATCAAATTTTTAGACATGATTAATTAATATTTAATTTTTGTTATACTTTGTCATATTAAATTTTGTTCAATTTTCAACAAATATCTTCTTGTAAATATAATGTAAATAGTATGGCCCAACTTGAGTCGAAATAGATAATTTGTATTGATAGTAAGCAGATACGCATTCAAAGAGACACTATTTATTGGGAACAGATCATAATCGACCAGAGAAGTGTGGCATTTATTTATTCGAAGCAACACCACAGTCAAATCAATAACAACAAGATGGTAAGATGGCGAATCGAGCTAGCTCCATTTCATTTCAATATGATATATCGCCCAGGTATGCAAAATACAACTGTAGATGCCCGCTTTCGTGTTCGATGTGCAATTGTTCAACGAAGCCTTAATCCTCTGTGTATGATCCACATAACGCCTTGCCATCTGGAAGTGACGAGACTTATGCATATTGTTAGATACTATAATATTCAATTTAAAGCATTAAACCGTCTGTAAAAATAAAATTTATGAAAAATAAATATAAAAAATAAAAATATTACCTTTATTTCTATAAATGTAATATGACATATTACATATTCTTATATTGTAATTATATTCTTACATAATTATACATAATTTAAAATATAAATAAATGACTTGTCTTGTCAATTTCTATTCTGATTGAAGGAATTGGGTAGACTAAAATAGCATAAACTAACTCTATGCTATTCCACTTTTGAGTCTCATCAGTAGGGGCCTGCTGCACAACTGGATTGAAGTGCAGCACCACTATACAGCTCAAAGAGTACTTCCTAGTATACAGTGATGTACTAGAAACTAACACTGGTGAGAGTATATACTCTCACCGGTGTTAATGACTTATTGAGCTGTCTAAAGGTGCTGCAATTCAATCCGATTATGCACCAGGCCCCTACTAATAAGACTCAAAAATCGAAACAGCACGGAGTCAGGTTATGCTGTTTGAATCTTGCCGATTCCTTCAATCAGAAGGAATCTGATTGAAGAATAAATACTAATATTTTTGTAAAATAACACCTTGTCGATATTTATATTCGTTAGTTTTGTGAATTGTTAAGATAAGAATTATAAAGTCCGGGTGAGGAAGGACCGTTTATTCTCATTGAAACAGAATATAGTTTCATTTACCATAAATTCATCTACCGTCAATGATCATTTAAAAAACTAAAGCAGTATAAAGTATATTTTAACAAAGCAACGTTTAATTAAATATTGTGATGTAATTTAAGATAAATTTCGTTCTGTTAGATGGCACCAGATTATTTTTATATTAACCAAAATGTTTCTTTTATTTAGTCAAAACCAAAAGATAAAATTAATGTATAAAAATTAACATTATGATTAGTTTCAAGCCATTAATTATTTGACGCATTTTCGGTTTATAGAATGGTTTCTAGAATGGCTCATAAATGAATAGCCAATGACGCTACCCATGCATACTGAAGCATGTCAGAAAATATCTTCGTGGATGATATTTTGGATGACTTTACATTAATGATATTAATGTAAAGATATGATATTACTTAATGATATTTCACGATGATTTTGAATGACTCAATCTCAGATTGGGATAGTAGGACCTTAAGTGGGAATGTCACACATATGCATTGCCGTATGACATACAAAGTTTTAATGCAGAATTACTAGTTGCCTCATGTGGTCATCGATTATACCCATACTCTAAAATACATACTGATAATATTGGTGTGTATTTCTCTGTCCTCAAAGGAAAAGCGAACACGGAACCCACGAGGAACCTGTTCTTACAAGATTTGTATGGTACTATTATACAATGGATACCTACAAATTAGAATTCAGCCGATTATCCAAGTCGTTGGTAGTATCGCTCTTCTATGTTTTGCTTGTTTCTTGCTATATGGCATCACAGCTAATTCCCACGTATCTAAGTGTCTTCCGTAGTGATGCTACTAGATACGAAGCATCATACTGTATGTCTCTTCGACTGACAGCGAAGACAACGAGAGGAATTTTTTCAAAAAACGGTAGTACTCTTGAAAAATGAAGTAAAATCCCATATTCTTTGACGTATTCATGAAGTACAATGCAAAGTATACACTTTTTAGATATACAAGTTTTAGCACAATTCACATAAAAATGTTATGGAATTTCATAAGTAATTTTTGCACAGTTTAATATTTAATATTTTTACTATTTACAACAAATTAAATAAATAAACTAAAAAAACTATATAATTTCATGTGATTCAAATACAATTTTTATTGATAGAAGGCGAGGAAACATTGTGATTTATTTGGTTATAATCCAATATTTCGACGGCGCTCTGTCACGTCATCTTCAGGGTTGTAATTAACTTTAAAACTTATAACTTTTTTAAAAATCGAAATATTGGATTATAACCAAATAAATCACAATGTTTCCTCGCCTTCTAACAATGATTTTGATTGGAAAGAAATATTCACAATTTTTATGATCTGTAACCATACTTTACTATTGTGGCCTTCCTGTGGACAAAATGTGAGTAAAATTTCTTAATATAGATAACTAATGGAAGTAAATTTACGATTTTTAGTAAATAATTTACGAATAATTTACGACTTCTTGTGAAGTAGTAAATATACACATGCAATTTAACGTTACCTAACAATCGAACGTATTCCCAAATGCAGTCATCCCGGAATTAAAGGAAACTGACAACAAACCAAGCAATGAGGAAATAAATATTAGTACGGCAACTTAAGGGAATACCGTATTCGCACTGTAACGGATGCGCTGCGGTAAGTCGCAGATGTGCTAAAGCAAAGGTTTTGTGTGTCGATTGTCTCTTGCTTAACTATCAAAATGAATCAAGTGCAAATGTAGCTTATGCTCAAGACAACATACACGCGATCTCCGACATGGTAATCATTTCACAACAGTCTTCAAAGACAACATACACGCGATCTCCGACATGGTATTCATTTCACAACAGTCTTCAAAGTCCACATACACGCGATCTCCGACCCGGTAATCATTTCACAACAGTCTTCAAAGACCACATACAGGCGATCTCCGACCCGGTAATCATTTCACAAGAAATGATTTGTGCTAAACACCACATTGTGGATTGGTAATGGATGGAACTATTAACACTTTCATATATGCTTATGAGGAAATAAAATTTTGGAGACCAAACCTGCCTCATGTTCCAAAGTGCTCTGCTGGTACGTTATTCGTCGAACGCCTATTTTGTTTGTATAAGAATGTAATGTATGATATGTCTTATTTCAACAATGAGCTTTTCAAAGTAAGTGTATTATGTAAACTATTGATTCACGCCCGGGGTGTCTAAAAGTGTCGGTATGGTGGAAGACTTTTGAAAGGTTTCACATCAGGGACGAATCATAATTAAGGGAATTAATGATTGAAGATAAAGCTTGTCAAATTAGGAACACCAGGCAGCTTAATCAATGTATAAGCAAATGCAATTAGCACAGAAATTTCTTTAAGCTATTTACACATGGAAGTGTATGAGAGCCTTGCTAGCTGGTTACATCGATAACCATGTTTTGGATATAAATGAGTTATGTGACTGAATAACGATACTAAAAACTTGAGTTACTTAACCTTATGTTTTGAAAACTTTAATAGATCGGATTATCCACTATTCACTACCCGGAGTAATTGAAAATCATGATGCTGTATTTCTTATATTGGACCAGGTGATATTAAAATTGCATCGAAACGCACACATGTGAGTGATGGTCCATCTGGCATGGATGCTAGCCTGGCATGCATTATTGAACGAGTTTGAACAGAGTTCACATGAACTGGCCGAAAATGTAACCACATTCACAATACAGCTTTCAGCACAATAAATCCCGCAACGTTAGATGGAGCCATTTCGCGCGAGCCAGCTTATATCACTAAACAAAAAACGTAAGTTCGTCTGATAAGCAGTAGCTGGGGCGGAATAGATATGCGTACGGCAACGTTGTTCCACTGAGAATATAATTTACTTTGCTAGTAAAGCATTTAACGAGGACAATCGAACATGTGTAGATTATGTGACATATCAGTTCTCCTTGAAAATATGTGGCCCTTACATCAGCTGTACTGAAGGAACAAATTTATTATCGAGGGAAGAACATCTCACATTAGAGCTCAAGTCAATACTCGGGAGTTCAATGTATAATAACACAAGCTTGCATAAACTGGAAATATATTCTCGAGTGTGTCTCAAATAATGGAGCTTCAGCGTTGTTATCAAATCGTTATTTCGAAAAACAAAATAACAGGATGATCAATCAGGCATTTAGATACGCATTTGTGACATGTTACGGTATTGAGTACGATGCGACAATTAACAAATGTTGTTGCGGATACGTTTTCTCGACAATACACGCATTATCCTGTCAAACAGATGGTGTTCCAATCATTCGACAAAATATTCTGCAGAAAATAGTCGCTAATTCCATCAAAGATGTGTGCTATCAGGTCACAGTGGAACCTAAATTGCAAATTGTTGAAAACGCGGTTCAATTTGAGCATTCTACAATGACCCGAGAGTCAGATGTTACACTATATATTGCATATAGCAGTTTAGAATATGAAAACGTGGAGGGTTCCATTTTTGATGTATGCGTATACAGCTAACTTGCTCATTCATACGTATCCGGTTCGGGTTTCGGATTTGAATATCATCAATCCAGGAAACAAGCAAAGCACGCAGAGCGGATTTCAAGAATTGAAAGAGAATGTTTCTATCCATTTGTGATGACATCCAGCGGAGGAATCGGGCCAGATCCTAACAAATTAATACAATTAATCGCGAGAAAGATTAAATCGCGTCGAGATTTAATACATACTATGTCACGTGTATAAATCAGCTTAGAGCGAAGTCGTCGATAGCAGAGGCCGAAACCGCATTGATTTGTCTACGACGACCAATCCGGGGATCTCAATAAACACACCATCGACTTAGAAATATCAACGTGCACATTGACCAGTATCAATTTGATATCGGACAAGTACAAATACGTCAAAATGAAGACGTTCACCAAGTGATGACACTTGAGTAAACTAGAGACGGGGATTTTATTGATTAAAAAAGTTAGAATGAAAATTCTGGGCACCCTTTGAGGGAACCTTTATAAACATTTAATTATGTTTTATAAGATCGAAAATGTTTTTATTTTCAATAGTTTTGAATTTTGATCTTTTGATTGCCGAAGTATAACTAAGAATCACTGATAACTATTTTCGAAGTACACATCTCAGGAAAAGATGAGCTGCGGCTCTAATATAAAGTGAGCAAGCACTGATTCATTTGCTGGAAACATTAAACGACAAATTTGGCGTTGAAATTTCATTTTCATTTTTAGAGCGAATATATTGAGTATTTACATAAAAACGTCCGAATAAAATAAATCAAAAAACACACTCCTTTTACAGTATTCTGTAAAATAGACGATTCTACTGTGGTACCGAGAAATATAGTGTCGACGCGTGAAGGCCGCATCGTTTGTTAATATGTTTCTGCTATAATTTATCATCTAAAAATTAGCTAAAATAGTAGCAATTGACTTTATCATGAATAGTTCATCAATATGGTTCCAATTTAATTTTGAATTAAGCTAGGCATATCATTTCTAATCGAAAAATTTTGACAACTATCTTCTGCAATTGCTCAAGTCAAAAAAACGCTAAGTTGTATCGCATGTGTGCATCCTCGAGACAAAGAGTGTAATTTTATTTGCAAAATCAGGACCATCAAGAATTCTAGAGGAATGATTAGTTCAAACCGGCCAATAAGTTCAATAAGACCTTGGAATAAAATTCTTCGTAATTATTTCCAAAAATAGGTACAAAGATACATCGATAATAAAAATACATTTAATAAAAACATCATTATTTATTAAAATCATTTTATCGTAAATTCTCAAATAATAATAAAATTCGTAAATGTTCACTTACGAATTCGTATTTCACTCTCTGTTCGTAAGTGAAATCATGAATATTCAAGCAGCACAATTTATTATTACATCAAACTTATTGTTTTATTTTATTTTTCATTCTTTCAGGGTTACCCCAAAACATTTACAAGGTTAATTTGATAGTACATATATTTGACAAGCAGCCTGTTTAAATCGAATGCCGGAATCCAAACTTCAAATGAATTGCAGTTCGTTTTAAACATCACTTATTTTTTAAGACAAGTTACATTGGATCACCTATTTCAAAAACACGTTTAAATTAAAATTAAAATTGAAAACTAGTAAATAAACGGTATCGCAATTTTATAATACAATTTCATGTATTGACCAAGAGCAATATTTGTATAAGAAGCGGTTTCGCTTACAAACTTTGTCTTTGACGTACGTTTTTCGCGTTCAATAGCTTCTTCGGCTCGTTGCTTTTCTCTTTCTCTGTGTCTTGCCCATTCTACTCGATAAAATACTTGTGCTAATAACTATTTTACTTGATAATATTCATTTAATAGGTTAATTTAATTTACTTTTTTTGGATCATCGACTTCAGCTCGTAATTCGCTAACTATTTTCTTAGGAAATATTAGGATCTTTGTGTAATGTTCAATAAGTTTTGTAAAGTACGGGAATAGATTATGCTGCGGTCGAAGGAAATCAAATTGTGGATTTCTATATTCTCTGTTCATCAAACCTGTCAAAAACTTACGTCCATTGCGTGCGACAAACTGAGCTGACAGCTTTAGTAAATCTCTTAAAATTTAGAAATAAAAATGATTTAAAAATATAAAACTCTTACAAATCAAATTGTGATATAGAAGGTGGATCGATTAAAAATTCATAATCTTTAGGCGGTTCAGTTGGAATTACAGGAGCCTGGGCTTTCAGAACTTGCTCTTGTACTTTTTGCGGTATAACTTGCTGCAAATAAAGTGCATTTATTAAATGAACATTACAACAATTAAATTATTGAAATTGTTATTTAATTCTGAACCAAAAATTCGTTACAATATTACGTGAACTTACGTGAATTACTAAGCTTTTTCAAATAGGTTTTAAGGACTGTCTATTTTCAGGTTTTATTATTTCAGGTTTTAAAATTAATATCAAAATAATATATTAATTGAAATTAATCTATTTTTCGGGCTTTAGACATTTACAAATATAGTACAGTTGCGCTAACTTTGGGTAATGTTAGCTTATTTTCTCAAAGTAAAATATAAAAATTTCAAAGTAAAATATAAAAATGTACACCTTTTGAACAACAGACGGAATTGGACTTGGTTCCGCGGTCTTATTTTCAGAAAATTCTTTAAGCTTGTGCTGATAGTAACCATTATAAGGATCGGTCGGATTAAGGAACATAAACTTTGGATTGCCAACTTCATTCGCACGAACTCTAGCTTCAAATTCAGCTCCTAAATAATATCACTAAATTAAAAAAGCTATTCACAAAAGCAAAATAAGCTTTACCATTTTTAGCAACGAAGGAAGCAGTTTTATCAACGATATCTAGACGTCAAATATTATATAAGGAAAAAGACAGCATACAGAATAAAGGAAAATTTAAGTTCATCTTTTAAGTACCTTTGGCAAAATCAATAGCTTGCACATGTTATCGAAAGTCCATTTCAAAATGAATTTGTTCGATGAAGACAATTTATTCATGGATTCTTATAATAAATATTCAAGTGATTGGGTTTCAACAATTTTGATTCTGATCTAATATATTACAATAAAAGAATCGATGGCCATCCATTTTATTTCGCTGGCCGCTTTTATTTTTAAATAGCATAAACTCATTTACAGTGATATTATAAGAAATATTGAGTGTTAAGTATTCACAACGAGAATTTATAAATCGAATATTGAGTGTAAAGCATTTAGCCATGATTGGCATTATCTCTAAAAAGGTCCATTGATTTAAAAATTTATAGTTAAATTTAGGAAATACCGAGATTTATAAATAAATTATTTAATTAATGATTTAATTAATAATTAAATTATTATTTATAATTAAATAAATCGTAGAGGTTCATAGCTAAATAGAATATCATCATGAAACTTCTTAAGCATGAATTTAACAACTTAAGCATGAATTTCATGCTTAACTAAACGAAATTGTAACAAGTTGAGCCAAGTTTGTTACTTACCTACATGAAACGTATTAATAACGGGCACATTGTATTCTATTAGAAATCGATTATTTGATTAAAAATCAACAAGTACACATTCGAGTGAAAATTAATATATGCAAACAGGTTATTTCGAATCATATGAGTGATCTAAGTGACCAACAATTACTAGTTAATGAAAAATTGAGATGTTTTAAATAGATAAAAATCGTTTAAAAACATGCTATTTATTTTTAAATACAAATATTTAATATATTCATATTTTAAATATTATGCATTTAATACAAATATAAACATTCGATTTTTTAAAGGATACGTCTAACTTCGGGAGGCGGATATATAATCCCGATTTTTGACTTCGATGACTGAACGTTTTGTACGATAGATGGTTGTATAGTTATTGAAGTTTCGACGGTTGTCTCAGTAGTAGCAGTTAAAATTGAGGGAGCCAATTCTACAATTGTAGTCATTGTAATAGTCGTTTATTAGGATCAATCTAAAAATATTTGGAAAATGGATTAGTGACCAAAAGTTGTGTAACATTTTTATTAATTGTTTCGAACAATGAACGTATTTTAACTGTTTAACTGATAGTTGATTCCAGCCCAACTAAAATCTGGTGATGTCGTGACAAAAAGTTTTATCAAAATACTTTTATGCGAAGGTTCAAGGCAATACTATATTGTTATTGACAAGGATCACTAAACTTTCAGACTAAAAGATCTACGACTAACGCTAAATTTGTAACATTTTTATTAAAAGTTTTAAACTGCTAATAAAACGAAAAAATAAAGATAAATAAAATTTATAAAATATAAAATTTTATACAATTTATATTAATATATAATTTATTATTAGCCGCAAATGTCTATTTTAACTGTTCACATAAAGAAATCAATTTGCAGAAAAGAAAAAAATCAATGACTAAAATAACTTGAACTTTCACGTTCAAGTTATTATTACAGTAACGTTCTATAATAACTTTTACTTTCACGCGGCATAATGTAAAAGGGTCGTAACGTTCGCATATTTAAAAATCTATCGCGCAATGAAATATAAAGTCTTGTGAAGGCCAAAAGGAAACGAGAGAGCGTTTAGCCTCCGAAGAAATAAACCTCTGCATACGGGATTTCAGGTATGCTATCGCAGACTTTTGTCGGTTGAACCGTATCTGTGTCACCATGAATCGATATCATAGAAATGTTAGTTGATTTTTAAGAAGATTATTAAAGATTATTAATTGTTGAATATAAAAAAATATAAAAGATTATAAAGAGATTATAAAAGATTATATTATTGTAAAGATTATTAAATCTAACATAACTATGAATAGTGTGACGGAATACTTTGATAAATGTGAAACTTGTGAACTTTTATTTGCATGTGTAGCACATAAACAGTTAACTCGTGGTGTTCTATATAGAACGCCTCAACTTGACTGCCTGGATGAGGAATTTTGTGTTTTAGTTATACGTGCATTCAATGGTACTAATTTGTGCATTTTGGTCGGGGACTTTAATAATTCCAGGACTAGTGTTTGCATTGATAGTTCGACTCCGCAATTCGGATGTGGAGATGATGGGAAGATTTGGAAATTTATGGTCCTGATGACATACACTCCTACCTGCTTCGAACTTTAAGGTCGGTGATGGTCTCGGTATTTACATAATTGTTTCAAATGTCAATTGATAAATGCCAAATACCACTAGATTGGAAATGTGCAACTTTTTCAGCACGCTAATTTTTCCACGAGGTTTTCTTCCACGAATTCTTAAGTTCTCGATCTTATCTTTCCACGGACGATTAAAGACATCTATAACCTGTGCTATGAAACTCCAATCGGTGGCAGTTATCACTGCGTTATAAGGTTTAGTTTTAATATACAAGGTGGTTGAATAGGCTCAACATATTTTAGTGCTCATATATGAGCCTGTATTATCAAAGCTCATTTGACATCGTGTGAACGAATCTCATATTTTATCATTTGACAATTCTAGTCATTTAACAATTCTAGTTCTGATATTAATGAACGTTGCAGTCAATTGGAGAATTTTAATAGTGATATCAGATAACTTCGATCCAATGAAACAAATATTGTCGTCTAAACGAACTAAATCAGCATGGTTTTACGATAAATTGTAGACACTAATAAAACAAAGTAAGAATTCTAAATTTTCTATTTTGAGTGTTCGAACAAGACTTACACTAAATGTAAGTAAACGTGTTCATTTGAGTTTTGGTCGAAGTAATATACGGCTAGTTATATGTTAGGCCCTAATATCGTATATACAGCGACTCACACACTTGACCTTGACACAATTGTTCAACCATCTCTTAAGACTCGCAACAAAATCGTTTAGATCTGTCATTTCGATCGGCATTTCGACAGTGCATTTCGCAATCAGTGCATCAAAGTTAAATTTCGTTAGCACAATATGCGAACGTTAAATAATTAATTCTATTAATTCAACTTCAAATGTATTTTATTATTATATAATAATATGTGTTCAATGTAATTTTGTGTAATAAATATATTTTATATTAAAAAATAATAATAATATATTATTATGTTCATATATTCGCATAAATAAGTGTGCAAGACTTCTTATATCGTCTTTAAGTGTGATGAACAGCTTGTTGGTTCGCAGGCAGATATTTCGGAAGCATTCGATGATTCGTTTATGCTCGGTATAAAGAACTCTACTAACAGGCATAGTGTCAATATTAGAAAAGAAAGCACGTTCCTGTTAAGGCGTTTTGTAGCTTCACAATCTTCTGTCTATGCAAAGCTGGCTTGATTATCGATACATTCATCTCCTGGTCCTGATGGCATATACTCCTACCTGATTCGAGCTTTAAGGCCCATGATAGTCTCGGTATTTGCATAATTGTTTCAAATGTCAATTGATAAATGCCAAATATCACTAGTTTAGAAATGTGCAACTGTAGTTCCTGTTTTTAAGAACGGTGATATGCACAATCCTGAAAAGTATAAACCCGTGAGCTAACTAGTGTTGTTAGTAAAATTTTTGAACGCATTATCTACATGTAGAGCACTTATGACACCAGTCGAACCAACTAGACCCACATCAGCATAGATTCACCGTTGGAAGGTCGTACTTATCTAATTTACTTTATGCTAAAGAAGCATGAATTAATGAAGTGTCTACTGGAATAGCAGATGATTGTGCATTTACTGACTTCAGTAGATCACTCGACCATATATGTCATGGAAATCTTATTAAAGTGCTTGTAGACTGTAATGTAGATCCGATATTCGTTAATTGGCTCTATACATTTCTAACGTAGTGTTCTTATCGTGTTCGCATGGGATCAAGCCTTTAATACCTCGTTCAGTAGCGTCAGATATACATCAACGTATTGTTAAAGGCCCCATTACTTTTTAATATCTACCTAAATACGTTGGTAAAACAATTGCATTGTCCGTATTTGGCTTTTGCCGATGACCTTACGATATGATTGGAATTTCATCCAGAAACGATATAAATGTATTACAACAGGATTTAAATTTTATTTACGAATGAAGTGTTCGAAGAGGACTCACACTAAATGTAAGTATGTGTGTTCATTCGCGTTTTGGTCAAAGTAATATACCTGCTAGTTACATGTAAGACCCTAATATCGTATGTATAGCGACTCACACACTTGACCTTGGCCCAATTGTTCAGTCATCTCTAAAGACTCGCATAAATACGGATAGAATGTGTTCGAATAGACGGCGTGTTTTTTATTTATTGAAAAATTGTTTAAAATCCCTGCCTGTCGAATGTTTTTAGATTATTTACAACGCATTAGCTGGTCATCACACTGAGTACAACATTGAGTACAGCATTCAGTCAATGTGTTCATGTACTAAAGAGAAGATAGATTCACTCAATAATATACTCAGACAAGATTTCCGATTATGTACAACAATTTCACATTATCCTTCAACAGAAAGACTCAAAATATTAGGCATGTGTTCTATCCGGCCTCGTTTGATGTATTAAGATTTAATAAAAAGGTTTATTTTTACGTGGCAAATGCGTGCCAGTGCACGCTTACATTACCACAAAAAAGTGCAAAAATCTAAATCATGTCTCGAGAAGGTAGGAACGGAGGAGGTATTTGAATGTATTAAAGGAGAGAGCGCAACAGACGTCAAGACGGAACTAATTCCAGGGGAGGGGCGGCGAGGAGGAAAGATCGGAGACCGTAGTTTTTGGAGTAATTGGGAACGTGTAATAAGAGGGAATAACGGGAACGCAATGATGAAGAGGTGGGGCGAGTGTCGTCTAAGAAAAGGAGGCTGATGAACGATGGGAATCCGTTTAGTAATCGTGCACTCATGTGCACGGTACTAAAGGCTATGACTGATTCCTCTTAGCGTATGTAGGCTTTAACGACCAAGCTTGTCATCGAGGACATATTTTGAATCTTAGGACCTAATCTCATGGGAGGTATCTATATTGTATTTCGCATCGTTCTGTCAGTGCATGAAGCATTTTACCGAACACTTTGGTGCGTGTAAACATTATTGCTACATTCAAAAGGAGAATTTCGGAATAGATACGCCATCCCAAACAAGCTATTCAAATAGAAGCTATACCCAACAGATTGACTACAATTTCAAAATTTTAAGCGTAGTTGTTTTTAATTCTGTTTTATGTTTTGGTGAGCAGACTGAACATCTTTAGGGCTTTGTCTTGTAAATTAATAATAATTTTCAATAATTACTAAATAAGACTACTACATCAAAGGCCAAAATGTTTTACTTCACTATAGTAGAGATTGCAAAAGTGAATTACAATTTTTGAGATACAAAAGTTTTGAAATTTGAAGTCTCTTCAAACACGATTCCAAAGATGATATGTTTAGACACGCGATGATTTTGATGATAGAGATTTTTACTCAAAAGCAAAAATCTTAAATTTTTATAATAAATATAGCTAATGCATCTAATGTAATCCTACCATCACACAAAATGCCGCAAAGTGTGTTCCTTATTCTAAAATATATCCAAATATTCACTACATATAATGTATTGGAAAAAGGAATGAAAGCTGATACGTTATTTTTCAGTAAATATCTTTATATCAAAGACTATTAGCTGATATATTAGCTGATATCTCAGTGCAAGCTTCGATTATTGACAAAGAGATAAACAATATTAATAAAATATTGTTTTTTAAACTATAAATTTTTAATAAACAATATTCGTTAAAGGATAAAAATATCAAGTCTACCCAAACCTGATTCCAAAGATTTTTTATACACACGATGTTGTTGGTGATGCTGTTGAAATGTGCAAGACATGAAATTTTTTGTATAAAAAATTATGAATATTTTAATTATTTTGATTTTTTTTAAAAAATATTTTTTTTGAAAAATAATACGAGATAATTGTTCAATCTTATAATAGATACTAGATTTTAACTGTCGACGAATGTAACTTTCTTAGCAGCAGCCCGGCTCATCGATCCCGTGCCTCTTATACAATTCGAGACTGCTTTGCACAATACAAATTGGATTTTTCTTTTAAGCTTCACTATGCAATCGGTGTAAGGAGCTTGCATATTACGGATTTCCGCTTGGCCAGCGGGATCTATGTCACCAGATGATGTGAAAATGGCACGGATAAAAATCGCGCGATATTCATATGTTATCCGCTCCTCGTATTTTGAAAGTTTGCGTTGCTCGTGGTAGTCGAAAGTACTTGAAGGTTCACTTTGACACGATATGCTATGATGATTAAAAATACAAACGTATATAAACGTTCGCTCATACCATGACCCAGTAAGACCGCAACAGCTGACATATAATCGAGCTTCGTTCTTTTTCCATGCAGTGGTTCTTTGAAAAAGCCAGTAATTTTTGTTTTTTATTTTTATTTTTTAAATTCCATATCGACAAATATTACTTATTAGTAAAGAATTTTCATGCGCATCAAGGGTTGTCTCTCAAGTAAAAATATGATAACACGCCAAATGGTGGCTACTCAAAGTATGTTCCATTTTCTAACATTCAAGTTATCGTTTTGAAAACGACGATGTCACAAATATTCAAGTAGGTCACTTATGCTCTTATGAGTCTCGCGAATGGGAAAATGCACTTTCAATCGTTTGAATGACCCTCTTAAAATATGCATTCATCTATTTCGTGATTTGCATAATAAAACATTTTATATCCAAAACGAATAATTTAATAGCTAATCAACCGGTTGGCTTTTTACAAACTGCCAATTATTACATGTATCGACATAATGATTATTGCTTCAATTAGAATACACAATAATGTAATGTTAATTTACTGGGGCAATTATTACTGCTCACGTAAATACTTTATTCGTACCCAGCATGCTCCACCAAATAAACATTGTTTAGTTCTGAAATAGGCAAGCTTGGACATGTACAGATAAGGGTCTAATTTTTATCCTGGTCTTACTAAAGTAGCCGAATAAACTAAAATAAACATAATCTATCTGTATATATCAGTTTGAAATTATAGAGGCGTTCCTGATGTCTGCTAAACACATATTTCATTAGAGTAATGGTCAATATGTCGAAAGCAAATGGTTCTCGCATTTAACTTCTAAAATAAAAATCTGCAATAACTGTAATAGAGCTTGACAGTTGCACATCCTTTTATCCAACAGTAAGTGAACTTTATACCCATTTCAGTTTTTTTCTCCTTTTATCTAGAATTGTTCTTGCATAAAATGTGGTTATTATTTACATTTTATCAAAAGGTTTTCAATTTCATTCAAAACATGAAATTACATTAAGGTTAGCATATACTTTGATGCATTAGTTCCTCCTGGTGATCTTCAATCCTTATTCTTATACATCGTCTGTTATTTATTAGTCAATTCACAAAATTGTCTTTAATTTTAAATTTCAATTTTAAAATTTGAATTAATATAAATTATATAAAATATTATTAATTTAATAAGATTATATTATTAATAAATTATATAAAATCTTAATTATAACGAAGTAGGTGATTTAGGAAATACACAATATAACATATTGTTAATCTGATTATGTTAACATCTTATTAAAAATAGTGCTAAATAATTAATAATTATTAATTATTAATATATTTTATTATTATTCAAATAATAAAATTAAAATATTCAACTTAAAAATATTACATATTTAAGATGTCGTCACTTTTCTTCATCTGTGCCTACAAACGCCTACCTATTCTTCGCTGATCGCTAGCCGCGGATGTACATCGATATGCAGCGCGCAAGCTGGAGTCCGATATCACTTGGAAGCATGTTATCTCATGAGCATATGTGGTGATCTTCTTTGCAACGAGCTTGTCAACGAGGCGTTGCAAAAATTTCGAAGCATACTTTCCCTCTCCGCCTAAGCAGAAGAGTACGATCAGGGAGAAATTTGCTATCTCTCTATCTACGAGAAGCGCTCTTGGTATTTTGAGCATTTCTGCTGCTGGTGGTATTCGAAGCATGAGGTCGTGGATCTGCTGAGGTTCGACAGAGCGAATGTGTTAACAACGCAGTTGTCGAATAGAGCTCGCTCCCATTGACCAGTGTAGAATCCACAGCATCCTATGTCCAGCTGTGCGCCTGGGGTCAGTTGTCGTGACTGCATGCTCAAAACGAATGTTTGCGGCGACCATGTTCAACATTGGTTCGACTGATACACTGTCGCAAACTACGGTAAGTGTCTTTCCGATTATGTCTAGTATTGAGTCGTGTTTGATCGAGGGGTGACCCTCCTTGGGGCATGATAGGCAATGTGCCAGTTAAGTCGTTGAGCCGCAAGAGCAGTGAGAAGGTGCGTTTTGCATAGCGTGTTGTAGCGCGCGGCGATGGCATCGTGAAACGTTGTCGGTACGAGTTTACCTATTTCTAGTGGAGAACGCAGATAGTCACGATGATCCTCCATTCACAGTTGAATGGTCAATTATTTTAATCATATTTTCGTCCGTATGCTGAGACATGTGAAACCATGATTGCCTTGTTGCTAAACTGTTTTTGTTTGCGCAACGCGGTAGAGCGTAAGAGTTCTTCGGCTCTCAATTCAACCCCTTGCAGCCTTTGCAAATATGGCTCGCACAACATTAGCGAGTTTTTGTATTCTTCTTCAGCGACCCGACATAGATTCACTATCCTAAGACTGCGGCAATGCAGAGGTAATGAGAGAATGGGTCACAACGATCCGTGAGAGTAATCTAATTGAAGAAGATCGTCGAACGTTTTGCGTATTGTACGCAGAAGAGGACTGAACTAATCTGGTGACCACTAAGTCGTCCGTTGCGGATGAGCCTACTTGTGTTGTAGTGATTTTGTGGAACTAATATATGCAATCTGAGTGTTCAGCACTCCAACTTAAGCTAGTGGCTCGATGGGGTGCAGAATTTCGATACCCTCATCTTGATGGAGTTTAAAAGATAGGGACGATCTCCTGTTGGAGATCGTCCCTATCAAAGGCATCAAAGATGCCATCAAAGGCATCTTTGATGTCACTTGAGATCCGATCATATTGCTAGCATCAGCATACCAGAACTGTTGAACGTCAGGAAACCTTGTCATTACATGGTCTATGAGTGACAATATCACAATTGCGAACGTTGCCTTGTGCAAAACCATCCTTAGATTGAATTAGCTCCTTACCGATTGCTAGGTTAAAGGGATTGTCGTAAAAGTTGTGCATGACGTTTGATAATAGCGGGCAAATACGATCTATATTGTGGATAGCAGCTCTTCTGTTGATTCTATTGAAATCATTTTCAGCCTCAATCGAGAGAAGGACTGTGTTGGGGTTGTTTTAGAGTTCGTTTCATACTGCCCGCGTCACTCATTCCACTCGTTAAGCTGCACACATTTGAATACGTCCGCACACCTGCTGGATATTATTAGATACTATCGACAAAATGACTTTCGTCATTATCCTCCTGTTGACATCGCAGATGCCGATTGGTCTGATGCCAGACTTTTTCGTCAGCGCTATGAGCCCGCATAAAGACAATGCACTGGTAACGTTGTCAAGGATGTGCATAGTGACCAGTGCCCTAGTGAATATGGCAAGTGATTCAGCCAGTTTTGCAGACTCCCTCTCGAACTTTGTGAGCATGTGCGTCTAGGATTGCCCATGGAATCCCGAAGGACCGGCACCACCTGTTACACCCTTTGCCATTTGAAGGATCAGCTCGCTAATGATTGTGTCAATGATTACTGGATGAAAGCTCGCGTTTGGACGTCGCATGACAAATTAGTGGCTGAACTATCGAGTGCTTCCGGCATGGGATGTGTGTCGGACATTAATTCACGCACAGACTTAGCGCCTAGTATATCATCGGGATATACATTGTAGTAATTGACTGCTCTGCAGTTGAAGCAGGGAGTATTCGCCTCGGCACATCAGCAACATTTGCATTTCACTGCCTATCCATTTCACGTACATCAAGGGGCATGCGTCAAACGCATAAAGAAATTGAGCTAGCCAGTTGTATACCAATTGTTGACCGAGGGCGTGTCAATTCCTCTACGTATATGTGTCTTTTTCTAATTGCCAATTTATGAGCAATCCGATGAATTATCGTCACCGACGATTTACTTTCACCACCAAAACAGGGAAACACTAACGGCGCTAAATTTGCCCCCTCTATTAGTATGACTCTCTCTTGATACTTTGCGATTTTTCGTTTTTCGTGAAATTCAAAAGCGGACGTTGTTGACTTCGAGAGGTTGGACGGCGCGAATGCGTTGAATACGCATGTATCGAATAAAGTTCGCTCAGAACGACCTCCGTAAAATCCATTATAATATTAATAAATAATAAATAATTATTATCTTAAATAATTATTACTTAATGTCTTAAATAATTATTTATTATTTATCTTTATCTATAAAATACGTTATCTGATCTGATTTATTACATTTTGTTGAAAGTTTTTAATTTCATTAGAAACATGAAATTACATTAAAGTTTGCATATCCTTTGATACATAGATTGTATTACTTCGAAATTAGAGTTTGTTATAGCTTCTTACACTTAGATACAAGAAAGTATAAAATAAAAAAATGAATTTTTTAGTCCATTTACAAGTTATTAAAATCAGAAAAATAAACATTGAAAGTTAAAATCAGCATTAAAATCAAAACATCATCAATAATAAAACATAATTTAAACAAACCAATAAATCAATTATTGTTTTAAAGAGTTGTTTAATCCCTCGCGTTAAAAACTTATTACCAAGTTGTAAGAATTAACGCATTCATCGATTCCACAATCTGCTATCGTGGCTTTGTCCTCTTTACATTGTAGGTAACGTCTTGGTTGTAACGATACAATAAGGCGACCTGATTTTAACTTGTTTGCTAAAGCACATAATATTCTCTGATCATCATTATGAGCCCAATCTAGAAGATTGATTTCACTCAGTTTGATGTCCTTAGCAGATTTGATAGCTTCGTCTATTACTTCGTCGTCGATCACATCACGTTTCAAACGAGTAAGCCTAGCGCCGTTAGAGTCGTATTTTACGATAAAATTTGCGTATTTTTTATTCTGAAAATTATCTGTAAGCGGTTGTTCATCTAAAGCTTCAATAGTGATCGGTTTTGTTAAATTAGCCTGTGCCGGATGCATAATGCCTTTCATTTGGAGTTCATTCGTTCCGTTTTTCCAATCAATGATCATCATGCTATGTGGATAAACTATTGTTGATGAAATATTTCTGATAAATGCACTTGGGCCAGTTTGGTAGTCGGTGTCCGCTCTGAGGTAATTCGCTGGCGAAAGAGATTCAACACATGTGCATTGTCCACTTACATAGGGAAAAGTAGAATATCCAATAGAGTTAAGGCTGTTTAGCTTGTATGGCTTCACATTTGAGTTTTGCGGATACGATGCTTCCAATCTTGTCAAATGTAATGGTAGCTGATTCGAAAAGTGCTGATTAAAGACGCTGGTGCGCTGTTCAATTTGTTCGAATTGTTTGGTGAATTCCTACATGGAAATATGACGATTTAAAGTAGTTTGTAAATTTCGGATTATATTATATTTCAATGAATTAACTTATAGTAGTGAATAAAAAATATTCAAATAAAAATTTAATGTGAACATCAAGACAAGTTCAAAGAAAGCAAATTTAAACTAAGTTTAAAAAATTCAATTTTTGACGACTATTTATTATTGTTTTTTAACTTCTCGGCTAAAAAGGTAAATCTTATATTAAGGTAAACAAAAATAAATCTTATATTAAAGTATAACTTAATAGAAGTTAAATGAGTCTCTCATATCGAATTAGCCCTAAAACTCTATTGCTATGAAACTTGAAGTTATATAACGTTGACCAAATTGATTCAGAATTGCTTAAAATCTAACTGTATTTACTCTAAGTTAAATATGTTTTATATTATTACAAATTTACTAAAGAATACTTAATATAAAATATTAAAGAGTTAATTATAATAATTATTAATTATTAATAATAAATCAAATAATAAATGAATAATAATTTAAATATTTCAACATTTTAAAGAAAATATAAAATTATTAGTTATAAATTAATTAAATGGAATAATAATATAAATATTAATAATTTAATTAAATATTGATTAAATTTATTAATTAAATTTCACAAGATTTTAAAGAATATTAAATATCAAATATCAAATAATTAATTATAAATAAAATTAATTAGTAATTAAAATAAATATTAATAACGAATATTAATAATATTTAATAATATTAATTATTAAACAATTAATTATAAATTAATTAATTAAAAGATAGAAATTTATTTTGAGTGGTAAATGCATGGCAACGGCTCGCTTACAAGCCCACTAAGAATAAAGAAAATTATCAAACTGATTAAAAATAATCCAGCAGACGAATTTTGAATAGTATGAACAAGGAAGTCGAGTGCATGTACGAAGGAAGCGAACTCGCTTACAAGAATGAACAAAATTATCAAACTGATTAAAAATAATCCAGCAGACGAATTTTGAATAGTATGAACAAGGAAGTCGAGTGCATGTACGAAGGAAGCGAATTTCAAGCAAGAGTAGTAGCAACAGGAAAGAAACGAAGGTGGTAATTTGTCAAATAATTTGTAGT